>CM059188.1:117116828-117188298 GCA_030323885.1 Branchipolynoe longqiensis
ATTATCGATTAGTCTCCGTCGTTAGCCCAGAGCGCCCTCACCGCCGAGCCATTTTCACACGAATGTAGGTCACATGGTGCGGTGTTGGAGTGGTGATGGTGGTGGTGTTGGTGCTGGTGGTAGTAGTGTCGGTGCTGGTGCTGGTCGTGCGAGTGGCGATGCTGGTGGTGGTGCTCCTGGTGGTGGGGCTGGTGGTGGTGCTGGTGGTGGTGCTGGTAGTTGTGCTGGTGCTGGTGTTGCTGGTGCTGCTGGTGCTGGTGGTGCTGCTGCTGGTGGTGATCGTGCTGCTGGTGGTGATGCTGGTGGTACTGGTGATGGTGGTACTGGTGTTGCTGGTATTGGTGCTGGTGCTGGTGGTGCTGGTGGTGATGTTGCTGGTGCTGGTGCTGGTGGTACTGGTGGAGATGGTGCGACGCCTGTGCATGGAGAGTGTATCCCACAAACATGGCCACGTTCAACAAGCCCCTGATGGTCCCAGGGCGGTCGCAGTGGTGACGACGGTGTATTGACTGACCACTGGAGCCATATAACATCACCAGTCCCACCCACTCAGCTCATGTACACAACCAAACAGCCCCCCCCCCACCTCCCACACTGTAATGTGTGGGAGGTGGGGGTGGGGGGGCACACACCTCCCACAGCCCACACACCTCCCACACTGTAATGTACACAGCCAGACAGGCCCTGCACCTCCCACACTGTAATGTGCACAGCCAGACAGGCCCCGCACCTCCCACACTGTAATGTACACAGCCAGACAGGCCCTGCACTTGTTGTGGGGGGGGTTGTTTGTGGGGGTTTCATACTGTAATGTACACAGCCAGACAGGCCTGCACCTCTCTGTTCCCCACGGACACTGTAAATGTGCCAGCAGACAGGCCCCGCACCTCCCACACTGTAATGTACACAGCCAGACAGGCCCTGCACCTCACACACTGTAATGTGCACAGCCAGACAGGCCCCGCACCTCCCACACTGTAATGTACACAGCCAGACAGGCCCCGCACCTTCCACACTGTAATGTACACAGCCAGACAGGCCCCGCACCTCCAACACTGTAATGTGCACAGCCAGACAGGCCCCGCACCTCCCACACTGTAATGTACACAGCCAGACAGGCCCCGCACCTCCCACACTGTAATGTACACAGCCAGACAGGCCGCACACCTCCCACACTGTAGTGCACACAGACAGACAGGCCCCGCACCTTCCACACTGTAATGTACACAGCCAGACAGGCCCTGCACCTCCCACACTGTAATGTACACAGCCAGACAGGCCACACATCTCCCACACTGTAATGTGCACAGCCAGACAGGCCCTGCACCTCCCACACTGTAATGTACACAGCCAGACAGGCCCTGCACCTCCCACACTGTAACGTACACAGCCAGACAGGCCCCGCACCTCCCACACTGTAATGTACATAGCCAGAAAGGCCACACACCTCCCACACTGTAATGTACACAGCCAGACAGGCCCTGCACCTCCCACACTATAATGTAGACAGCCAGACAGGCCCCGCAAATCACACACTGTTATGTACACAGCTAGACAGGCCACACACCTTCCACACTGTAATGTACACAGCCAGACAGGCCCTGCACCTCCCACACTGTAATGTAGACAGCCAGACAGGCCACACACCTCCCACACTGTAATGTACACAGCCAGACAGGCCCTGCACCTCCCACACTGTAATGTACACAGCCAGACAGGCCCCGCACCTCACACACTGTAATGTAGACAGCTAGACAGGCCCACCTCCCACACTGTAATGTACACAGCAACAGGCCCTGCACCTCCCACACGTAATGTACACAGCCAGACAGGCCCGCACCTCCCACACTGTAATGTACACATCCAGACAGGCCCTGCACCTCCCACACTGTAATGTACACAGCCAGACAGGCCCCGCACCTCCCACACTGTAATGTACATAGCCAGAAAGGCCACACACCTCCCACACTGTAATGTACACAGCCAGACAGGCCCTGCACCTCACACACTGTAATGTACACAGCCAGAAAGGCCACACACCTCCCACACTGTAATCTACATAGCCAGACAGGCCCTGCACCTCCCACACTGTAATGTAGACAGCCAGACAGGCTCCGCACCTCACACACTGTAATGTACACAGCTAGACAGGCCACACACCTTCCACACTGTAATGTACACAGCCAGACAGGCCCTGCACCTCCCACACTGTAATGCACACAGCCAGACAGGCCCCGCACCTTCCACACTGTAATGTACACAGCCAGACAGGCCCTGCACCTCCGACACTGTAATGTAGACAGCCAGACAGGCCACACACCTCCCACACTGTAATGTACATAGCCAGACAGACCCCGCACCTCACACACTGTAATGTACACAGCCAGACAGGCCCCACACCTCACACACTGTAATGTACACAGCCAGACAGGCCCCGCACCTCCCACACTGTAATATACACAGCTAGACAGGCCCTGCACCTCCCACACTGTAATGTACACAGCCAGACAGGCCCCGCACCTCACACACTGTGATGTACACAGCCA
The DNA here is from genome assembly GCA_030323885.1 of Branchipolynoe longqiensis. NCBI lineage: Eukaryota > Metazoa > Annelida > Polychaeta > Phyllodocida > Polynoidae > Branchipolynoe > Branchipolynoe longqiensis. The sequence goes on from CM059188.1 coordinate 117,119,375, forward strand.
GACAGGCCACACACCTCCCACACTGTAATGTACACAGCCAGACAGGCCACACACCTCCCACACTGTAATGTACACAGCCAGACAGGCCACACACCTCCCACACTGTAATGTGCACAGCCAGACAGGCCACACACCTCCCACACTGTAATGTACACAGCCAGACAGGCCCCGCACCTCCCACACTGTAATGTACACAGCCAGACAGGCCCCGCACCTCCCACACTGTAATGTACACAGCCAGACAGGCCCCGCACCTCCCACACTGTAATGTACACAGCCAGACAGCCCTGCCTCCATACTGTAATGCACAGCCAGACAGGCCGCACACCTCCACACTGTAAGGACACAGCAGACAGGCCCCACCTTCCCCTGTAATGTACACAGCCAGACAGGCCTGCACCTCCCACATGTAATGTACACAGCCAGACAGGCCGCACATCCCACACTGTAATGTCACAGCCAGACAGGCCCTGCACTCCCACACTGTAATGTACACAGCCAGACCGTCCCTGCACCTCCCACACTGTAACGTACACAGCCAGACAGGCCCCGCACCTCCCACACTGTAATGTACATAGCCAGAAAGGCCACACACCTCCCACACTGTAATGTACACAGCCAGACAGGCCCTGCACCTCCCACACTATAATGTAGACAGCCAGACAGGCCCCGCAAATCACACACTGTTATGTACACAGCTAGACAGGCCACACACCTTCCACACTGTAATGTACACAGCCAGACAGGCCCTGCACCTCCCACACTGTAATGTAGACAGCCAGACAGGCCACACACCTCCCACACTGTAATGTACACAGCCAGACAGGCCCTGCACCTCCCACACTGTAATGTAGACAGCCAGACAGGCCCCGCACCTCACACACTGTAATGTAGACAGCTAGACAGGCCCTGCACCTCCCACACTGTAATGTACACAGCCAGACAGGCCCCGCACCTCCCACACTGTAATGTACACATCCAGACAGGCCCTGCACCTCCCACACTGTAATGTACACAGCCAGACAGGCCCCGCACCTCCCACACTGTAATGTACATAGCCAGAAAGGCCACACACCTCCCACACTGTAATGTACGGGTTGATACCAGCAGAGCCACACCTCCCACATGTAATGACAGCCAGACAGGCCCTGCACTCCCACACTGTATGTAGACAGCCAGACAGGCTCGCACCTCACACACTGTAATGTACACAGCTAGACAGGCCACACATTCCACACTGTAATGTACACAGCCAGACAGCACCTCCCACACGTAATGCACACGCCAGCAGGCCCCGCACCTTCACACTGTAATGTACACAGCCAGACAGGCCTGCACTCCGACACTGTATGTAGACAGCCAGACAGGCCACACACCTCCCACACTGTAATGTACATAGCCAGACAGACCCTGCACCTCACACACTGTAATGTACACAGCCAGAAGGCCCCACACCTCAACACTGTAATGTAACAGCCAGACAGGCCCCGCACCTCCCACACTGTAATATACACAGCTAGACAGGCCCTGCACCTCCCACACTGTAATGTACACAGCCAGACAGGCCCCGCACCTCACACACTGTGATGTACACAGCCAGACAGGCCCCGCACCTCCCACACTGTAATGTACACAGCCAGACAGGCCACACACCTCCCACACTGTAATGTACATAGCCAGACAGGCCACGCACCTTCCACACTGTAATGTACACAGCCAGACAGGCCCTGCACCTCCCACACTGTAATGTACACAGCCAGACAGGCCCCGCACCTCCCACACTGTAATGTACACAGCCAGACAGGCCCCGCACCTCCCACACTGTAATGTACACAGCCAGACAGGCCCCGCACCTCCCACACTGTAATGTACACAGCCAGACAGGCCCTGCACCTCCCACACTGTAATGCACACAGCCAGACAGGCCCCGCACCTTCCACACTGTAATGTACACAGCCAGACAGGCCCTGCACCTCCCACACTGTAATGTGCACAGCCAGACAGGCCCCGCACCTCACACACTGTAATGTACACAGCTAGACAGGCCACACACCTCCCACACTGTAATGTACACAGCAGACAGGCCGGCACCTCCCACACGTAATGTACACAGCCAGACAGGCCCCGCACCTCCCACACTGTAATGTACACAGCTAGACAGGCCCCGCACCTCACACACTTTAATGTACACAGCTAGACAGGCCTCACACCTCCCACACTGTAATGTACACAGCTAGACAGGTCCTGCACCTCCCACACTGTAATGTACACAGCCAGACAGGCCCTGCACCTCCCACACTGTAATGTACACAGCCAGACAGGCCCTGCACCTCCCACACTGCAATGTACACAGCCAGACAGGCCCCGCACCTCCCACACTGTAATGTAGACATCCAGACAGGCCCCGCACCTCCCACACTGTAATGTACACAGCTAGACAGGCCCCCGCACCTCACACACTGTAATGTGCACAGCCAGACAGGCCCTGCACCTCCCACACTGCAATGTACACAGCCAGACAGGCCCTGCACCTCCCACACTGTAATGTACACAGCCAGACAGGCCCCGCACCTTCCACACTGTAATGTACACAGCCAGACAGGCCGCACACCTCCCACCCTGTAATGTACACCGCTAGACAGGCCCTGCACCTCACACACTGTAATGTACACAGCTAGACAGGCCCCGCACCTCACACACTGTAATGTACACAGCTAGACAGGCCTCACACCTCCCACACTGTAATGTACACAGCTAGACAGGCCATGCACCTCCCACACTGTAATGTACACAGCCAGACAGGCCACACACCTCACACACTGTAATGTACACAGCCAGACAGGCCCCGCACCTCCCACACTGTAATGTACACAGCCAGACAGGCCACACACCTCCCACACTGTAATGTACACAGCCAGACAGGCCCCGCACCTCACACACTGTAATGTACACAGCCAGACAGGCCCTGCACCTCCCACACTGTAATGTACACATCCAGACAGGCCCCGCACCTCCCACACTGTAATGTACACAGCCAGACAGGCCCCGCACCTCCACACTGTAATGTACACAGTAGGACAGGCCCCGCACCTCCCACACTGTAATGTACACAGCCAGACAGGCCCCGCACCTCCCACACTGTAATGTACACAGCCAGACAGGCCCCGCACCTCACACACTGTAATGTACACAGCTAGACAGGCCCTGCACCTCCCACACTGTAATGTACACAGCCAGACAGGCCCCGCACCTCACACACTGTAATGTACACAGCTAGACAGGCCCCACTCCTCACACTGTAATGGTGGTTGGTGTAGTTTTATGCCCAGCAAGACCCTAGGTAATACCAGAACGTGCACCGACTTGTGACAGCGCGCACTCATGATGACTTTATAGTGCTGCCCCACTGGAAAATCAGACCGCCGGCACCATGACTTGATGTCCCACACAGTCACATTATGCTGACACTGTGCGCCCAGTCTCTGTCCTGACCTCATAATGCCAAGCGCCGAGCAGCAACAGGTACCTATTTTATAAGTCATTGGTTTGACTCAACCAGGATCCAAACTTCAGTCCCTCCAGATTCAGTGGTATGCACAGTAAGTCCATCCAAGGCCAGAGGAAGAAGTGAAGTGAGAATGGAATTAGTTAGGCAGTGGGTGGGGTTACCTGCTAGTGCCAGTCCTCGGTGTCAGGGTCTAGGCGACCCACAGCGTTGATGATATCTGCGTTCTGGCGGTAGAAGCAAGCAAGTGCATTCCAGGATGCCATGGAAATCCTGGAGAGGATGGCCAGAGTGGCCCTATTGTTGCTGAGTTGGTGGTCAGAGTCCTCCATGAAGTCACTGATGTCAGATCTGTCGACGGCGGCACATGACATAAACTTGAAGTAACTTTGATTTAAAATGGCTAACTTTAGAGATATTTGAAGTGTGAACATATTAAATAAATGTTGGCATGCTTGCCCAAACTCTTACTACATAAACCTCAGCAGTAAAAGGTTATATGTAATTGACTCGGCATCCCCTTCCAATTCTATGTGGCAACAAATGTTTCATAAGTACAACAGTATCTAAGTTAGATATGTAGAATCAAATCTAGATCAGTGTTTTCATTTTGAGAATTTGCTGATCGAGATTTGCAGCTTTAACAAAAAATGTGGTCATATCCATAACCCAGCATTCCAGACACTTTTACTGATGGTTTGTTCAGTAACTCTGTTGTCAACATTTTCACTGTAGTACAGAGAGTACAACTTTTCCAGAGACCCCCCCCCCTCCCCCCCCCCCCCTCCCTCCCCAAAGTAGTGCACATCAACATTTTACTACAAACCCAGATGGGTTGCCAGATGAGTTGAGCGCCTACCGCCCATTTTGGGAGGCCATGGGATTCAAATCCCCATGTTTGAACTGTTGTCGTTGAGTCAAACCAATAACTTAACAAATTGACATGTGTCGCTACCTATCCTGGTGTACTATCTTTGGGGGTGATGAAAATCAGAAATAATATTCCTAGCATAGGAGTCAAACCCACATGTCTTGCTATTTCAGGGCTAGTGTGCTAACTATTACACTACTTAGGCACCCTGATGCAATCACCCTATCCACACCTACCTCTCTATGTGCTTCCTTGCTAGAAGCCAGTGCAGTCTACTATAGTGCAAAAAAATAATTGCTGAAAAAATTATCATTGTATTAAACACTAAAAGTCATACTTTACAAACAACCCCCCATCCCCTTTGTGGGAGACTTTGTCATCATCATGTTGTCAGTCGCAATGCGATGAAGACTACCTTCATTACTTGACTGTCGCTCTCCATTTAGCTCTCTGCTGTGAGAGTGATGTCCATGGGTCGGTCTTAATGTCTCTCAGCTTCAGGTTTCTCTTGATGGTATCCTTGAACCGGAGACGAGGGAGCCCTCTCTTTCTGTAACCAGAAGACGGTTGAGAGTAGAGGATCTGCGTTGGTAGCCTGTCTGATGACATCCTCATGAGGTGTCCAGTCCACCGGGGATTCTTTTTGATCAGAAGATCTTCCATAGAGGGCAGCCCTGTCCTTTCGAGTATTTCCTTATTTGTCACTTTGTCCTTCCAGCTTAGCCTCATGATCGAACGCAGATGTCGCATCATGAAGGCATGCAGCTTTTTCACCTGTTGTCTGTACACTTTCCAGGCCTCGGCTCCATATAGTAGGATGGATAACACGATTGCACGGTAGATCTTGCCTTTGACCCGCATGGACACATGGTGGTTGTTCCAGAGTCTCTGGCGTAGTCGGCTGAAAGATGCACTGGCTTTGGCCATCCTCCTCTGTATTTCAGCATCAGGATGGTTTGTACGAACGTGAAAATGTTGACAACTTTAGACGACCCCATACCAGAGGTCACAGGATGAGGGCTGCGGAAGTAACTACCCATCATGATGATGTACAGGTTATTCAATGTGGGTGGTCTCAGTTGTATTCTAGTACAATGAAAATGTGAAAGGTCACAGAAATTAGATGGTCAAAATAAAAGGTTCAAGGACTCCCTTAAATAGAACCTGAAGAAATGTAATGTCGACACTGAAACCTGGGAAATAGTGGCCAACAACAGGAATTTATTTTTGCTTCTAATCACAAAGGCACAACACGGTTTGAAACTGATCGTATCTCAAGCTGAATAAAAGCGTCAGCAGAGAAAAGATCATCTCCATCACATACCAAACTCTCTGACTGCAGCTACACACACGTCCAATGTGAGACCGCACATTCCAGGCACAAATTGGACTCATCGATCATCGACGAGTTCACAACAAAGTGATGAGTTGCTGTCATCATCGCCACTGATGGATAACCAAGAAGAAGGTACAATGAATACCTTGGTAAATGATAATCGGGGTGAGTGATTGGGTGTGGGGGCGGGGGATGTGGTGGGTGCAGATGGACCATAAGAGGCGACATAGTGCAAGTAAGCAATCGGTGGTGGTGATCAAGGTGTGGGTGTAGGTGGGTGGGGTGGGTGTGTGGGTATGTGTGGGTGTGGGTGTGGGTGGGTGGGTGTAGGTGTGTGGCTGTGGGTGTGTGTGTAGGTGTTTGTGTGTGGGTGTGTGGGTGTGGGTGTGGGTGTGGGACTGTGGATGGTTGGGGGGCTTTGGGTGTGGGTATGGGTGTGGGTGTGGGTGTGGGTGTGGGTGTGGGTGTGGTTGGTGGGGGTTTGGGGTGGGGGTTGGGCTTTGGGTGTGGGTGTGGGTGTGGATGTGGGTGTGGGTACGGGTGTGGGTACGGGTGTGGGTACGGGTGTGGGTACGGGTGTGGGTGTGTCTGAGTTGGGTTGGGGGATTGGCGGGTGTGGGGGGGGGGGGGGGGGGTTATGTGTGTGGGTAGATGTGGGTGTGGTGGGCGGGAGTGGGAGGGGTGTAGGGGTGTGTGTGTATTGAAGACAGTTTGGGGAGCTGTCATGGAGAGTGGACTTTTGGGGGATGGTTTGAGTGAAGTGGGGCACTTGCGGGGGGGGGGTTCTTGGTTTTGTTTAGGTTTGTCTGGGGTGGGGGTGCATGCTTTGGGTTTGGCGTCATTGATGGGGCAGTAAGGGGGGCGCTGTGGAGAAGCGTGGTTTGTTTTGGGGAGTTTTCAGTCGCATTGGTGGGCTGAAGGCTGCTAATCTGCAGCACTGAATGGGCACCACTTAAAGCAGTCCCATGTGGTCGGGAGTTGGCTTCCGATGGGTAGTGATCAGAGGAATTGGGGGGGGGGGGGGGGGGGGGGGGGGGGGGGGGGGGGGGGGGGGGAGGAAGGAAAAAGGCAGCCTAAGGAGCCCAACCACAGTCCTCTGAGAGGGCCGGGGAAGGCTGGGTGGTTGGTGTAGTTTTACGCCCCAGTAAGACCGTAGGCCATACCAGGACGTGCACCGACTTGTGACAGCAGGCACTCATGGCGACTTTGAGAAGCGTGGTGAGACAGGGCAGTCTGTGAGGGTGAGACGGGCGGGGTGGTTGGGGGGGGGGGGGAGGTGATGTCGGGGGGGGGGGGATGTTTTTTGCCTTTTTCCTTCCTCCCCCTCTCCCCCCTACACCCCCCCCCCCATTCCTCTGATCACTACCCATCGGAAGCCAACTCCCGACCACATGGGACTGCTTTCAGCGGTGCCCATTCAGTGCTGCAGATTTGCCGCCTTCAGGGGACCAATGCGACTGAAAACTCCCCAAAAACAAGCTACCTGTAGGTTCAACCCCCTCCCTACCTCAGCACCCCTATCCAGTACCCCCTCCCCACCACCCCATATACCACCACCCCATACCCCACCACCCCATACCCCACCACTCCCTGTCCCACCACCCCATACCCCACCACCCCATACCGCCCCAAACGCACCACAACTTACCACAACACCCCTACCCCAACACCCCTAAACCCTAATCCCACCACCTCCTACCCCAAAACCTTCTACGCCACCACTCCATAATATTGCTGACTGTCTGTCTAGGAAGCGACAAGTATCAATTTTTATGTCATTGGTTTGATTCGACCAGGAATTGAGCCCACGGGTTCGAATCCTACGATCGACCAAAACGGGAGACGGACGCTCAATTCATTCGACCATCCCGTCTGGTGAGAGGTGGTTGGTGTTTATGTGAGAGTGTGTGTGAGTGAGTGGTTGGCGTATGACAGTGTGTGTGAGGGAGTGGTTAGGGTGTGTGAGAGGTGTGTGTGAGTGGTTGACGTGTGGCAGGTGTGTGAGGGAGTGGTTAGGGTGTGTGAGAGGTGTGTGTGAGTGGTTGGCGTGTGGCAGGTGTGTGTGAGGGAGTGGTTAGGGTGTGTGAGAAGGTTGGTTGGTTGGTTGGTTGTTGGAGTTTTACATCCTGGCAACATATAAGGTCATATCAGGACAGGTACCGACTTGTGACAGTGTGCACTCATGGCAACTTTATAGAGCTGCCCTACTGGGAAATCAGGCTGCTGGCACCATGACCCGATATCCCACTCAGTCACATTATCCTGACACTGAGCTAACCAGTGTGTGTCCTATCCTAATAATGCTGAGCGTCAGACTAGGAAGCGACAAGTATCAATTTTAAACTCATTGGTTTGACTCGACCGGGAACCGAACTCCCGAGGACCGCGTTCTACCGATGAGGCAATGGCGCCCTGTGTGTGAGAAGGTGACCTTGTTGTGAGAAGGTGTCTGGGTCTGGGTGTGTGAGTGGGTGGGTGTGTGACGAGTTTGAGTTGCCGGTTGTTAAATGTCAGTGGGCGGTAGGTGTGAGTGTGTGCGGAGGGGGGGGGGGGGGAGCACGTTTCCTGCCGATAAGCCACCTCCTCGTAAAGATTACGGCATGGGTACTTAATTGGCGTGTTGAAGCGTGTGGTGCTGGGGTGGGGGGTGGGGTGGGGGTGGGGGTTAGAACTAGAGGGGGTGGTGGTTAGAGGGGGTGGGGGTTGGGGGTGGGGTTAGAGGGGTGGGGTTAGAGGGGTGGGGGTAGAGGGGTGGGGGTTAGAGGAGTGGGGGTTAGAGGGGTGGGGGTTAGAGGGGTGGGGTTAGAGGGGTTGGGGTAGAGGGGTGGGGGTTAGAGGAGTGGGGGTTAGAGGGGTGGGGGTTAGAGGGCTGAGGTGGGGGTAGGGGAGTGGGGGTTAGAGAAGTTGGGTGGGGTGGGGGTGCAGGTTACACTGGGAGGTGTCGGGTGGGTTGTAAGAAGAAGGGTAATTTATTCTCCTACCGTAGTTCGCTTATTTACTCTTGTTTTATTTTAGGATAAGAATGTTTCGTGCAATAAGTAAGACAGAAAGAAAGAAGTGAAGAAGGAACAGAAGAAAGAAAGAGTAAGCAGAAAGAGTAGAGATTGAAAGGATATTCGAACTCCCTAATGGCTGGCGCACACCTCCCGTTTACGATTTACGATCTAAAACTGACTGCGCATCACGACCCGACCCGACCCGTTTTGCGACTAAAACTGGCGACAGGGGGTCCGCACATATAACGACTGGGGGGCGCACATATAACGACTGGGGGGCGCACATATACCGTCCATTTCGCGACTGCGGTCCATGAACCTGGTGTCTTTAGCGCGAACTACACTACTGGCATGAGCGCCTCCTCGCACGCACCTGGTGTCTTTAGCGCGAACTACACTAGCTTGAGCGCCTCCTAGCATTAGTGAGCGGCAAAGCAAGATGGCGCCGCATTCAGCTGTACAGAGGAGAAAGATTGCTCTTGCTCTTGGCCTTGTGATGCTTGTGATACGTCGTCGTCGTCGACAGCTTAACCAAGGAAGGCAATTGTGGGTTCGTCCACACATTGCGCAACATGACCAGCTCGGAGCCTTCAACGCCCTGTTGACTGGATTGCGTGCAGATGAACCGCACGCCTTCAGCAACTACACCAGGATGGCGTCGGAGCAATTTGACGAGTTGCTCAGCCGGGTACAAGATCGCATATCTCGGCAGAATACCCGGTATCGCGCCTCAATTTCGCCTGCGGAGAGGCTTTCCATCACCCTCCGCTTCCTGGCCACAGGTAGATCTTAGGGTGGACCTTGATGGGGTCGTCCGGTTGGATTGAGGCTCATCGTCCTCCAGGTTGTCTCCGACCACACTCAAATTCTGCGATGAGATACTGAGTGCTTCCCCCTCATGGTTACTATCCTCGTAATCACCGGGGACCTGCATGGAAGAGAGAAACAATTGATTTATTAACACAACCGGTATATATATATGATTGTCTTTGTATTTATGTTTTGCAGTCCCCGTCCACCCCTGACGAGTGGAAGAAGGTCGCTGATCTCTTCAGCACCCGATGGAATTTCCCAAATTGCATGGGCGCCCTTGATGGAAAGCACATCAACATAAAGCCACCAAAGAACTCAGGGTCGTCATTCTATAATTATAAACATACATTCAGTATCGTGCTGATGGCCCTAGTGGATGCTGACTATCGCTTTCTGTACGTGGATGTGGGCTGCAATGGCCGCGTAAGTGACGGAGGAGTGTTTTCCGGCTGCACCCTCCAGCAAGCCCTCGAGAACCATGCTGAGTCATTCCCACCCCCCAAACCTCTCCCCGGCGACGAGCGGGCGATTAGGCATTTCATTGTGGCTGACGACGCGTTTCCTCTGAAGGAATATATCATGAAGCCGTTCAGTCACAGAGACATGCGTACTGATCACCGCATCTTCAATTACCGACTGTCGCGAGCACGCCGTGTGGTCGAAAATGCCTTCGGCATTCTGGCCAACCGATTCCGCGTCTTTCAAACCAACATCGCCATAGGACCGGCAAAGGTGGAAAAAGTAGTCATGGCAAGCTGTGCGCTCCATAATTTCCTGCGTGATAAGGTTGGGCAGACATCAACCATTGACTCAGAGGACCCCACTACCCACATTGTAAGCCCCGGTAGCTGGAGAAGTGATGGATTGCTGAGCCAGGCGACACTGCCATCAGGCACAAACTCCACGCAACGTGCGAAAGCCCAAAGAGACTATTTGGTGGAGTACGTAAATGCATCGACCGGTTCTGTGCCATGGCAGTCGGACATGATCTAGAACTCAACTTGTCTATAAAGCCGGTAAATCAAAACAATTAAGAACTCGTAGTGTAATTAGTATTGACAGTTATCCTTACCTCATCCGTTGCTTCAGTGCATCCTGGTAGGGGGGCCAGTTGGTTGGATACACTCTGTCTTTTCTGCACATGTGGCGCAAGGAAGGACAACGAGAGCTGAATCCACTTCTGCCTTGTGGTCAGTCGTTTGGCCTCTGAACCAGAGGCCGCTTGTTTTCGCAAACGGGTGTACTGTGTGCGTAGGTTTGTCATACGTTTCTGGATTGTCTCCGCTGAAAAAAGTATACATTTCAAGGATATTGATATTTAAAGTACAGGTTCAGAACTTCAATTACAATAACATTTGTTACAAATAATAAGTGTGGAAGTAACAAATTTGTATGCATGTGCCTACCGATGGGCAATTGAGCCGAATTAAATGAAGCGAACTAGTGGTAGCTATGTGTGAAAAGCGCCGATCGCCGCGAATCGGTTCCATTTAGGTCGCCAAATCACTCAAAGTTGATTAAAATGTCCAATCAAAATATGCACATATTGTTCCTTTATTAATTGTCTACATGTAGTAAAATTTTAAGGATGTTTGATAGAGGGCCAAGAGAGTTATTTAATCTGCAGCACTTGCTTACAATCATAACATTGACCACTCTGTCTCCCACAAACTGGCAGTTGGCATTTAAGCCTCAGCCTTTTGGGCGCCAACTTTTGGCTGGTTTAATATAGAACAATGGGCCCGTAATTAGGCATATTTTTCAACTTCAAAGTGATGTAACTTTCTTGATATTTACATTACAAAATTGTTATGACTACCACGTTTTAGGTCTCGTCAAGCTCTTTCCATTGGAATAGGTTCCATTGAGATCAAATGCTTTTAAAATAAATACTCACATAGCTACTAGTGGCGAGTGCAGACGGACCGAGTTTACAAACAGAATTAACATGTTAAAACGCGATCAAGGGCGTACCTGATTGTCCGACTGCAGCGGAAATCTGCGCCAATGCGGCAATCTTCTTCACTCGGTTTGAGTACTCCGCACAAGATACATCGAATAAACAGGGCAGAGTTTGCCACATGTCTACCATCCTTCCCTCCGTTTCGCCCGTCCAGTCCGCCATTTTTGTTGTGTATGTATGGACAAAGTCACGTGATGGTTTCGGGCCTTGTGATTGGCTGGCACTTAAAACTCGGACGGGACCGATCGGCGGCTAGCACCGATATACCGTTTACGATACGACTGACCGCTCACACCTACCGTTTCTCGAACGGCCCGATTCGTTTTTCGAATCCCTTGCGATTCGAGTTTTAAGCCCTAAAACTGAGTTTTAAGTCGCGAATCGCAAGGCTCTGGTGTGCGCGGGGGTCGCACACCTAACGACTAAAACCCAGTTTTACGTCGTAAACGGCCAGTTTTACGTCGTAAACGGGGGGTGTGCGCCAGCCATTAGCCGACCACCTCCATAAATGGCCCATATAAAGTCGGCCCTATGGCCGCTCGATTTAGAGAGCTTTGACTGTAGTGGTTTGTTGGGAATCTCTGCACCGGCAAGATAAAAGATTCACCCTTCCCCAGGGTAAGCGTAAATGACAACTATTGAACTACATATATGTGATTATGTCTCAATCTGAGCGAAAAATGCTTCGATATCAATCAACCAATTAGACAAGTGGAGCTCCTGATTCCGTCATCCAGTGTTTATCTATATTGAAGTAGACTTGGCGAAATCGGGAGAGAATGCAAAACAACCAAATGGCGGGCACTGAATGCTGTCGATTAGAGTCTTAGTCATATTTTATCTATATTATTTAATCAATTATTTCTGCAAAAGTAGCGGGTAAATAATTATAAAGAGCTATGTGAAGAATATATTTTGCTTCTTAAAAGAATAATGTATGTGCTCATTTCATTTACAAGACTTTCGCCACTTTTTCTGATGAGTTGTTCTTCCCATCTACTCTCGGATAGAGGGTTGCATCTTTTATCTTTTGAGACGCGGGAACCAGCCGAGATGGCAGACGACCCTGAGGACATCAAACTAACACCGCGTCCCGCCATTTTCTGTCGTGGCGCAGTCGGGCGTCCATTCCGAACACCCCCGAGTCTCCTGCACCGCACGGCCGTGTGTGTGTGTGTGTGTGTGTGTGTGTGCGTGTGTGCGTGTGTGTGCGTGTGTGCGTGTGTGTGCGTGTGTGTGCGTGTGTGTGCGTGTTGTGCTTTCTGTGTGTGCGCGTGTGCGTACGTGTGTGTGTTGCGCGTGTGCTTGTGTGCGCGTTTGTGCGTGCGCGTGTGTGTGTGCGTTGTGTGCGTCGTGTGTGCGTGTTGTGTGCGGTGGGTATGTGCGTTGTGTGCGTTGTGTGTGCGTGTGTGCGTGTGTGCGTTGTGTGCGTGTGTGCGGTGTGTGCGGTGTGTGTTCGGACCGTGTTGCGTGTGTGTGTGTGTGCGTTGCGTTTGTGCGTGTGTGTGTGCGTTGTGTCTGTGCGGTTGTGGTGTGTGTGTGTGCGTTGGTGTGTGCGTGGTGTCTGTTGTGTCGTTTTGTGTCTGTGTGTCCATGTGTCCATGTGTCCGTGTGTGTGCATGTGTGTGTGTGTCCGTGTGTGTGTGCGCGTGTGTGTGCGTGTATGTGCGTGTATGCATGTGTGTGTGCGTGTGTCCGTGTGTGTGTGTGTGCATGTGTGTGTGTGCACGCATGTGTGCATGTGTGTGTGCGCATGTGTCCGTGTGTGTGTGTCTGTGTGTGTGGGTATGTGTGCGCATGTGTGTGTGGGTATGTGTGTGTGGGTGTGTGTGGGTGCATGTGTGTGTGCATGTGTGTGTGCATGTGTGCATGTGTGTGTGCATGTGCGTGTGTGTGTGCACATGTGTGTGTTGGCGTGTGAGTGTGCATGTGTGTGCGCATTTGTGTGTGCATGTCTGTGTGAGTGTGTGTATGCATGTCTGATGTGTGTGTGCATGTGTGTACATGTGGATGTATGTTTGTGTGCATGTGTGTGTATGTGTGTGCATGTGCGTGTGTGTGCGCACATGTGTGTGTGTGGGTGTGCATGTGGATGTATCTGTGTGCATGTGTGTGTATGTGTGTGCACGTGTGTGCATGTGTGTGTGCGCACATGTGTGTGCATGTGTGTGTGTGGGTGTGCGTGGGTGTGTGCGTGTGCATGTGTGTGCGTGTGTATGCATGTGTGTGAGGGGTGAGGGGGGAGTTGAATGCGCTGAACCGGAAGTGGCCGGTGTGTCTGCACTTACGGCATTGTACAACGAAGATGGTTAAATCAGAGAGAATCTCCTTCTGGTTGAATAGAACACACACTCTCGCACACTCTGCCACTTCCGCTTTCATACCCTCCCCCCCCTCCCCCCCCCCTCCCCCCCCCCTCCCCCCCCCCTCCCCTCCCCTCCCCTCCTCCCCCCCCTCCCCATGCCCCTCCCTCCCCCCTTCCCCCCCCCCCTTCCCCCCCCCCCTCCCTCTCCCCCCCACCGCATAAAAAAAACCCCCTCTCACTCTCCTTCTCCCCTCCCCTCCCATACCTCGGCCTCCCCTCCCCTTCCCTCCTCTTCCTCCCCCGGCCCGCTCCTCTCCCTCTCCCATCTCTCTCCCGTCCCCTTCCGTCCACCCCCTCACCTCCCCTCCCCTCCCCCATTCCCTTCCCATCCCCATCCCTTCCCCCAATCCATTCATTCGCCATCCCTCCCCTCCCTCCTCTCCCACCATCCCTCTCCTCCCCCTCTCTCTGAACACATCCCCCCCCCCCCACAACACACATCTCCCTTCTGCTATCATTAACACGTTTCTCAAGCTGTAGCTGCCCCCTCCCCCCCACAGACACACACCCCAAACCCCACCCAACAACACCCGGGACCCCACAATTACCACCCACCACCCCCCACCACCCCACCCCAAACCAGCCCCACCACCCCACCACCACACCCAAACACCACCAGTCTAGACCACCGCACCCCACCCAAACTACACAAACCCACACCCACACCCCACCCACCCCAAACCACACACCACCCTCACCCCAACCCCCCCCACACCCACACCCCACCCTCCCCGCTCTCAATACTGGCAATTTGCCCGGGCTCTGTCCCCGGGCTAGCGCGTGATCAGCAAATGGCGGGATGAGCTGCAACAATGCAAATGTGGGTGGAGTCAGGGGAAGAATGAATGGACGCAGAGGACGGAGGGGTGTGTGTGCGAGGGTGATGTGTGAGGGGGTGTGCAGCCTGCAGGGTGATGTGTGGGAGTGGGGGGTGTGTGTGTGAGTTGTGTGTGGGGGGGGGGGTGGGGTGATGTGTGTGGGGGTGGTCCAGGGTGATGTGTGTGTGTGGGGGGGGGGTGGGGGTGCCAGCAGGGTGATGTGTGTGTGTGTGTGTGTGCCGTCGCCGCAGGGTCAAGATTAGATGTGGGGGGGGAGGGGGGGTAGCAGAGGGGGTGGATGGTGGTGTAGCAGGGAGTGTGGTGGGGTGGGGTGTGCAGCCATGATGTGTGTGGGGGGTGCGCCAGCAGGAGATGTGTGTGTGTGGGGAGAGTGCAGCCAGCAGGTGGCTGTGTTGTGTGGGGGTGGGGTAGCAGCCAGGTGATGTGGTGTGTGTGTCATAGAGTGGGATGGGGGGGGGGGGGGGGGTCCAGCCAGCAGGGTGATGTGTGTGTGTGTGGTGGTGGGGTGCAGCCAGCAGGGTGATGTGTGTGTGGGGGGTGCAGCCAGCAGGGTGATGTGTGTGTGTGTGGGAGGGGGTGCAGTTTCTTTTGGGTTGTGTGGTGTGTGGGGGGTCGGGGCAGCCAGGGGTGAAGTGTGTGTGTGGGGGGGGGGGGTGCAGCCTGCAGGGTGATGTGCAGCCAGCAGGGTGTGTGTAGTGTGGGGGGGGGGGGTGTGCAGCCAGCAGGGTGATGTGTGTGTGTGGGGGGGGGGGGTGCAGCCAGCAGGGTGATTGTGTGTGGAATCCAGAGGTTGTGTGGTGTGGGGGTGGTGGGGTGCAGCCAGCAGGGTGATGTGTGTGTGTGGGGGGTGCAATGGTGTGTGTGTGTGGGGGGGGTGCAGCCAGCAGGGTGATGTGTGTGTGTGGGGGGGGTGCAGCCAGCAGGGTGGTGTGTGTGTGGGGAGGGAGGGGGGGGGTGCAGCCAGCAGGGTGGTGTGTGTGCTTCTAGTTGTAATGGTAGAACTAGGGGTAGTTTACTCCCGCAGCGCTGTCTCTGAGACAGGACTGCTGAACGAACCATTAGAAAAAGTGGTGAAAGGCTGGGTAAATGAAATGTGCACATAGCTTCTTAAAGCTGCGTGGTCCGATCAAAACATCACATTTTCAAAACGAAAACAATTATCTAGATTTGATTCCACATATCTAACTTAGATACTGGTGCACTTATTAAACATTTGTCATCACATATAAGGGAATACTTAGTCAATTTAATAGAACCTGTTACTCATAAGCCTATGGTGTTAGAGTTTTGGCAAGCTTGCCAACATTACTTTCGCAATCGCACATTTGCACTTCAAATATCTCAAAAGTTAGACATTTAAGTTCAAAGTTACTTCAATCTAGTGTAAGGTAGATTATAATGATCAACCTAATATCTTTATCTCAGGAAATAACAGAAACTGAAAGTCATCGGACTATGCAACTTTAATCAAAGAAGCAAAATATATTCTTCACTCACTTCTTCATATATACCTGCTCCTTTTGATTTGGAAAAAATAATAAAACATGTAGGTTATTAGACTTCAAAGTCAAAATCGACAGCATTCTGTGGTCGCCATCTTGCGTCTTTTTTTTGTATTCTCTCCCATTTCAACAAATCTGTCCCAATGGAATTTCCCACAGACAGGACAGCACATACCACAGCCTTCGATGAACCATTTTTGGACCATTGGTGGAACGGAAAATAGCCCAAACTGTACATGGGTCCACTGAGCAGGATCGATAGGATGACCGAAACCTTCACAGGTGGACACTCTGACCTGAGCTACGTCCTGCTCCCTTGCGTACTGCGACCAGGAATTCCACTGTCTGTTCCATACTGAAGCAGTTTTCGATTGTCTTTAGACTACGTTGTCATTCACCCCTGCTCTAGGTGAATATTTTATCTGGACTGGGGGCAATGGCGAGTCGTTGCCGTGTATGTAACTGGTGATAGCAGTGGAACAGAAGGGAGAGAAAGGAGAGAAGAGAGAAGAGAGAGAAGAGGGAGAAGAGAGAGAAGTGAGAGAAGAGAGAGAAGAGAGAGAAGAGAGAGAAGTGAGAGAGAAGAGAGAGAAGAGAGAGAAGAGAGAGGGAAGAAGAGGGGAGGGAGAAGAGATGTGCAAGGAAGAGACGGAGAAGGAAATGCTTGACACAGACCACCTAAGATGTTGCTAGGACGTAAAACAACAACAAACAAACAAACAAAAACACCACCTAATGTAGTACCAGATAGGATGGCCGAATGAGTTGAGCGTCTGTCTCCTGATTTGGGAGATCGGGGGATCCGAACCCATGGGTTCATGGCTTCGAACCCCGGTAAAGTCAAACCAATGACTTAAAAATTGATACTTGTTACTTCCTAGCCAGGTGCTTGGTATTGTAGTAGTCTGCACTGACCTCTCAGGCAAGGAGCCGCATAGACAGGTAGGCGTGGGTAGTGTGTTGATATCAGGGAGCCTAGGTGGTGTAATGGTTAGCACACTGGCCCGGAATGCAAAGAGATGTGGGTTCGAGTCCCGCTCTAGGCACAATATTTCCCATTTTCATCACCCCCACGACAGTATTATTAAGATATGGCAAGGACAGGTTAGCTCAGTGTCAGGATAATGTGACTGAGTGGGATATCAGGTCGTGGTGCTATAAAGCTGGCAAACTTAGTGAATATCAGTCTATTGTTTTTATGTGAGTTGGACACTAGAGTAACTCTAAGACTTGTAAAATCAAATTTACCCCAATTATATTTGAGATTATTTGCAATTAGTCACTACCATATTAAATTACACCTGATAATTAAAAGATTACCAACATTTTAGGAAACTATGCTTAATTATTCGCAAATTACCTGACCTAAATATGAAACATTACTCCTTAGCATATAGACCTATTTCCTGTGACGTCAGCATAGGTATTTAGGTCAGTACGTGCGCAGCTTGGCTGCAGGACAACACAGGGTCACACTGCAAACTCAATGGCTATGAGCAATCTTCATACAGAAAAAGAGAAATATCTCTAAAACCACACCACTTAGAAACAAACCGCTTGGCACACATATAGAAACATAATCAACAAAAAGACTATATCAAATTTATATTGTTAGGGTTCTGCATTTCTATTAATTTTGAATAAAATTTACATCTTGCACTGTGCATATCGGCAAAGTCAATGCATTGTTAATGGCCGTGAGCAATCTTCATGCAGAAAAAAGTGAAATATCGCTAAAACTACACCACCTAGAAACAAACCGCTTTGAACACATATAGAAAACATTAAAAAAAAAATTTTTTTAATTGAGGCTGTATTTATACTGTCCATAGCATGTAAGCCCGGGTACCCAGGCTTGTTTTCAATGCTGGCCAGCTGTAGTGTTGGTGTTGTCTTATCAAACAGTAGCCACTGATAAATTATTTGATTGTTTGCATTTCAGTAGCAGATAGATAGTCTGTTGGTACGTTTAGTACCCTATGTGTTTGTGGCCCTCTTGGCATTGTATTTTTGTTCTAATCTTATTACTATGTTAGTTGTTTTCTTAAGGTTCTATGTTAGTGTTTTGGGGTTTTCTTGGGAAGAGTTTTCTGCTTTTTTCTACTTAATTCTATACTAGCCTATTTTATTTACATGTCCATAGGCCTGTACGTAATAGGTGGTTGAGTTATGTTTGTTTGAATTTGATTTGATTTATATTGTTGTTGGATATGTTATCTGGCTTTTATATTTCCGGTTATCCCGCCCTGGGCTGTCCAGTTGGTGGGCCATGACATATCACCTGCCCCCTTGTGGTGCAGTTCAGTTGGGGTTCCCAGTTTTTATTTTGCACAGATATATTTTGTACGCTTTTAGGTCAGGGATTTGTCTTTCTTTCACCGTTTGCGCATTCCATGCCTTGGCGGCCATTTCCAGTGTGTTCCATTCATGGGCTTTTATCTGGCTTCTGGTTTGCCTTAGTAGTGGTGCTTTGCTTGCTCTGGTGTCCCTTAGTGGTTGGGTTAGACACTTTATGTCTTGGCTATATCAATATGTTAATGTTTTTAGGTGGATTAACCTTCTGTTTTCTAGTAGCTTTACTTCAGTTCTTTTGTGTATGTCATAAGTGAGGTGTAGTTTGTCTACTTTCAGGCAGATTTTCAGGGCCCTATTTTGTAGTATCTGCAATTTTTTAAGTAGCTCTTTTTTAGCACCCATATTACATCCCCATAGTCAAAGTAGGGAGTACCATGCCTTTGAAGATTTTTATTGACATATCTTGTGCATATAGTTTCTTAGTTTAGCAAATAGCCATAGTTTGTGATTTACTTTTTGTATGATTTTTGTTACACACAGATTGTAGTTTAGCTGGCTATCTAGTTCTAGGCCTAGGTATTTGTAGTGATTTACACTTTCCAGTGTTTGGTTTCCTAGTGTGCATTGTAGGTTTCTTCCTGTGATTGCTGTATGTGAGAAGAGTACTGTTTTAGATTTATTTGCATTGATGGTTATTTTATTGGATTCACACCAGCCGTCCAGCTTTAGCAGGAGGTTGTTCAGTTTGATTGCTACCTCCTCTACTGTGCTTCCTTCTGCATATATGACAGTGTCATCGAGGAGATTATATTAAATCTATAAATTTAGGGTTCTGCATTTCTATTAATTTTGAATAAAACTGACGTTTTGCACTGCACGTATCGGCAAACCCAATGGCAGTGTGCCTTTGTTCTGCAGCCAAGCTGCGTGCGCATACACGATGTTTATAAACATTGAAAGGCATCTATATATCCACCGCCACATTAGTATTTAATCACCACAACATGAAGAAAACAAAGCAGATTGTAGACATTACATAATGCTTGTTTTGGCTTATTCAACAATGACTGCGAAAGAGGCACCACTGAAGCGGATGTTTCCGATTTTTGTGTCTCACTTTCCACGCTCTCCAGTATCAACCAGAGCCCCCAGCACCACCACCACCCTCCACTCTCAGCCCTTCCCACCCGCCCACCCACATTCCACCCCCACCCCTACCCCCACCCCCTCCACCCACCGAACACCAGTCCGACAACCCTCTGTGGACGATCTACACTATCCCGACACTGCCGACCTCCCCCCCCCCCCCCCCCCACTCCCGCCCCCCATATTATGGTCACATGACTTGCTGTCCGCCATTCACTCACCATTAACAAAATAACACCCCTTCCCCTCCTCACCCCCACCCCCAACCGAACTCTCTTCTATCTCTCTATCCACCCCTGGCACATACCTCTCCTCTCCCCCTCACCCTCCCCTGGCTCAGACAACTCCCCCCCCCCTGCCCCCCCCCCCCCACCCCACCCCCGTCAACACAAGATCTGGTGAAGCGCCACCATCTCACAGAACTGGAATAATACATCATGTATAATCTGGGGCTGAGACATGGACAACCTCTAAGAAAATGTACAAATGTTTAGCAGCATTTGAGATGTGGACTTATCAAAGGATGATGAAAATATCATGGACAAAGAAGATCACCAACAAAGAAGTTCTCAGAAAAATTAAAAATAAGAAAAGCTTGTTTGCCACTATACAGACAAAGAAACTTTTTTATTTTGGCCACATCATTCGTCAGAGTTCAATATACCGTACATTGTTGGAAGGGAAGGTGAATGGCAGCAGAGGGAGAGGGAGACCAAGAACATCATGGTTTACAAATATTTCACAGTGGACAGGCTTGAATTATTCACAGTCTATCAGAACAGCACACCATCGGAACAAGTGGAGAACCATTGCATCCAACCCTTGACTAGAGGACGGAACTATTGATTGATTGATAATCTGATTATACAAATATTATTCATGTATGTAATTCTCCTGCTTTCTTATTGTGTTTCTATTATCTGCATCTATTCCTGTAGCCTCCTTTTGATATGGTCTATTAGAGGTGGGGGTGTAGCTTGGAGAGCTGGAGGTCAGCCCTCAAGCAGCTCCCCTAATTCCCCTCCTGCCCTCCAAGGTGGTGTCTCACCTCCACTACCATCTGTCTATTTCGTCCCTGATTTTGCTCAATAAATCTAACAGTAGGTCTTTAGGGCCAACTAGAGTATTAGGCTCGATCCATTACCGCTGTCTTGTCTTCTATTCTAATTTGTTATGGAGCGCGACATAGCTCAGGCGGTAAAGTGTCCACCTGTGAAGTTGTGGGTCATCCAATCGGTCCTGCTCAGTGGACCCATTTGCAGTTTTGGTTATTTTCCATTCCAACCACTCATCCACAACTGGTTCTTCAAAGGCTGTGGTATGTGATATCCTGTTCATGGGAAAGTGCATATAAAAGACACCTTTGCTGATTATTGGAAAGAAAAGAGTAGCCTAAGTGGCAGCAGTGTGTTATCTCCAAAGAAATATGTCAGAATGACCATATGTTTGAAATCCAATAGCCGATGATATGAAAATCAATGCACTCGAGAGGCGTCGTTAAATAAAACTAGTTTTTTTTCTCTATAATTTGTTCTGGAAGGAATTAATAATGTGGCTGTCGTAGTACTAGTAGTAGCAGCCGCGCCAAACTGGCCTTTCCGTGCAGTCATGGGAACAGCTGTAGAATCAGCGTGTGCACGGGTTTGTTGGTATATATATATATATATGACCTTCTAAACAAAACGTGCGAACATTACTCAGTAAGAGCGCTGTGGGTGGCATTAAATGGGCCAGCAATACCCGGCCGGCACATGGCGCTATTGATATAACGAGAGGCCGGTCGGTGTAGGGACGAGGACAGTGATTGCGAATAGACAAGGTCACACCAATGCCCGGAGCCCCGCGCCGCGCCGCCTCACCCACCACACCTCCACTCCCCTCCCTCCCCATCCCCGGCTGGCCTCGTTCTCCCCGCCCTCGGCCCCGCCCCGCACCTTCCTGTCCGCTCTTAAAGGGACCGCGCCGTGGTATCAGCAGTCTAATGACTCCTGCGCCGAGTGAGGTCGGGGGAGGCCGGGGGAAGACGGGGGGAGACATGGCTGAACGGATTAGGACGGGGAAGGCCGAGGGAGGCAGTGGTAGGACGGGGGGGGGGGGGGGGGGGGGGGCTAGGGAGGACGGCGGAGACGGGGGAGGGCGGGAGAGGGCGGGGGAGGACGGGGAGGGACGGGGGGAAGACAGGGGTGAACGGAGTAGGATGGGGAAGGCCGAGGGAGGCTGAGGAAGGACGGGGAGGGCGGGGGAGGACGGGGTGGACGTGGGAGGACGGGGATGGCCGGGGGAGGCCGGGGGTTGTAGGTGGAGGCCGGGGTGGTAGGGGGAGGACGGAGTAGGACGGGAAAGGCCGAGGGAGGCTGAGGAAGGACGGGGGAGTGGCCGGATAAGCCCAGGGGTGGCTGGGGGTGGCTGGGTGAGGCCGGGTGAGGCCGGGTGAGGCCGGGTGAGGCCGGGTGAGGCCGGGTGAGGCCGGGTGAGGCCGGGTGAGGTCGGGGGAGGCCGGGGGAGGCCGGGGGAGGCCAGAGAGTGGATGTCTCAGGGCCGCACCACTGCAGCAGCACTCAACAGGCCGGGGTGCTTCCGGGCCGCTAATGCCGGCCGCACAGCCGCACACACACACACACAGGCATAGCCACACACACATCCACACACACATATACATACAGCCACACACGCAGACACAGGCATAACCACACACACATGCATAGCCACACACACAGGCATACACAGCCACACACACAGCCACACACATACACATACAGCCACACACGCAGACACAGGCATAACCACAGACACATGCATAGCCACACACACAGGCATACACACAGGCATAGCCACACACTCAGGCATAGCCACACACACAGGCATACACACAGGCATAGCCACACACACAGCCACACACCCCATCTACACACGCATAGCCACACACAGGCATAGACACACACAGCCACACACACATCCACACACACAGGTATATCTACACACAGCCACACACACAGGTATAGCCACACAGCCACAGCCACACACACAGTCATACACCCACCCACACAGACACCCACATACGCACAGAGACACACACAGACGGACATACATACAGGCACACACATATACACACATACACACAGAGCCACACAAATACACACATAGACACATATAGACACATATACACACACAACCACACACATCCACCCCCCCACACACACCCACCGCATCTACCTCCCCTACAAACACCCCCATACACAAATCCACATCCACACACACATACAATTATATTTATTTATTTAATTATTCATATAAAAACATGTATATATATATATACATTTATATGTCTAACCTCCGCCCACTTTATGAGAAACAACCAGGCTGCTGCTTTGTGTTTTTTTTTGTCTAGCTGAACTAAATGGGAATGTTGCTAGGTAACGAACGCCGCACGCTGATTGGTCAACTCGCTCAAGGCGAGGCATGCTTACGACCATAGCAGCTGTCACCACTTTGTAACACCGAACAGGGTGGTTTTTTCCTCACCCATTTTTCCCATTTATATTTTTTCTTGAAGATTTATACTGCCTATCATGGATGAGTCTGAATACTCTTGCTTTCGCCATTAGACAGGTGGTCAATAGAAAGCTCGAGAGTACATTTTTACAGACCTGAGGGATTTTTAACCGCCCATGCCACATAGACATGGTATGACTATGAGAGCAACTAGCCTTTGATGACACTGTAAGTTATACGCAGAGATGGAAATCCAACAAGACGGGATGGCCGAATGAGTTAGAGCATCCGTCTCCCGTGTTGGTAGTTTGTGGGATCTTGGGTTCGAATCCTGGTCGAGTCAAAGCAATGATTTAAAAATGTATACTTGTCGCTTCCTAGCCAGACGCTTGGCATTATTAGGATAGGGCAAAGGAGCAGTGGAATGAGGAAGACCAGTCGTCTATGACTGAAATTTCCCCTGCTTAAACAACTAATATACCAACAACAAAATATAAAATAAAAATTGGCACAGGTGATGGCATGGGGAACCGAACCACCGACCTCCAGATTAGGAGTCTGAGCTAGAATAAAGTCATACACTCTAACAACTCTGCCACAGAGAACACCGATGCAAACAAAACCCGAGTGGACTACTGCAATCGGACCGGACTGAACCGGTGCCACTACAACAACTTGTTGTTAATGTCGTAAAGAACCCCACGCTTCTACAACCCCCCCCCCCCCACCCCCACCCCCACCCCCCACTGAAGTTTACTCTTCATCCAATAAACGGACCGATTTTTTGGGCCATTTTCTATTTCTGCAGTCCTGCAGCCTGTAACTGTCAAGGTTACGAAACCACGCCAAAGCCGCAGCAACAAACAAACAACGGAGAAAGAAGGAGGAGTCTTAGCTGAACTCATGAACTCATACAAATTACAGCCACAAATATCTCCTAAAATAGGAATGATTTGGGCAAAGGCTATTCATGGAGTCACTATTTTATAGCTTTGACATCATGTGTCATGTAGCAATGTAAAATGTGTGCATGCCTGTATATACACAGAGTCGCATCTGATTCTATGTAAAAAAAAAAAAATAAATAAAAGTAATATCAATTGCTGATTTGTTTTAACAACGTATCTTGCATATGTCAGGATGAAAACCTCAGCGACGAATGTCTCCTAAAATGGGAATAAATGGGGCAAAGGCATTTTATGGAGTTACGATTGTAGGCCTATAACTTTTACGTCACTTGTCCTGTGGCCATATGTATGTGTATGTGAAATGCTTACATTTATAAGGACTATTTCAGATAACGATATCCTAACGTTGCATTGTCCGATAAAAGAATCATATTTTCTAAAGCTAAAGACTTACCTAGATTCGGACATAGTACATAATGTAACTAAAGCCGTGTTCACACACGGGCGTTAAGTCGCCTCAACTAGTTTGCCTTGTCTAGTTCAGCTCACATTCGCCATGTGGACGCGATGCTGAGGCGGTTTAGGGCTGATTCGCCTCAACTAGTTCGCCTCAAGTAAACCGCGAGGTAGTCTAGGTGAAGCGAACTAGCTTAAGTTGGCCCAAGTTCATAGTGTGAATGGTAGCGGCTTAGATGAGCCGGCTTAAAGACGTCACACGCATGCGCAGTCGAGACCTGAGTTTGTTTACTTTGCGGTCGATCAAAAGCGCATATTATATAATTTGGTCTATGAACCTGCTAGATGTGCACAGATATTTTGTTCATGATTTATTTTAAGGTTTTCACTGCCCAGCAGATGTTTTGACCATTCCAAACCAATACGATTCAGTCCACACATATCTAGGTCGAACCCACACTCTCTCGTGGTGATGTCGACTAACCGAAACTGGCACTGGTTAGTATGGACTTGCTCATGCGCAGATATCGATTTCTGCCTTAAACCGCCCCGAGAATACTGCATGTGTGGACACGACACTAGTTCGCCTCATCTAGTTTGCCTTATCTAGTTCGGCCTAAAGTTGTGTGTGTGAACACGGCTTTAGATACTGGTGCATTTATATATTATAAAAATGTAAAGTATGTGTTGCTACATAAAACTAAAAGGGTGTAGTCGGAGCATGTTACTGCTGAAGTCTCGTGTCAGAATATTGGCAAAATAAAATGAGCAAATATCGCCAAAGTTAGCCATTTAAAATATGTTTTAAATTGACCTCAAATTAATGTAAAATATATAATAACGAACCAACCTGATGTATTTTTATTTAAAAAATGCGTACATTAGTTGTTTAAGTAGCAATCGTGAACGATGGTCTTCCTCATTCCACTGCTCCTTTGCCCTATCCTAATAATGGCGAGGTCCTGGCTAGAAGGTGACAAGTATAATTTTGTAAGTCATTGGTTTGACTTGAGCAGGGTTCGAACCCACGATCCCAAAAAATGTATTCAGAAAATGGCAGAACCCCAAAACCATCGGACAGACTGTGTTTGTAAATGTTAGTGAGTTGGTGCAAATTAGCTTAGGACTCCCTCCGAAAGAGGGCGCTGTGTTCGCACCCCTCGGGGTGAGAGGGGGTGAGCAGGGAGGGGGTGAGAGGGGCGGAGAGGTGTAGGGGTGTGGGGGAGGGGTGTAGGGGGAGTGGTGGGGGGGATACAGATGGCACACACTTGCTATCCGGACCGCACTTCGTCCACACCTCTCTCGATCTCCTCTCTGCTGGCCATGCTCCTCCTTGATAATGTCTTAAAAGAGTTCCAGGAGGGGGAGCCTGCCAGCATTTCACTTTCTACTCTTACTCTGTCCGTCTCTTTAGCTCGCCGGCTGGTCACCATAGAGCAAATAGACCCAGTCCTTTGACTCAACTCTCCTCATTTCTCTTTCCTATACTCTACCCTTTTTTTTATCCCAGGCTTACTTCTCCCCCTGATCAAGGGAGTTGTTTACTTGGGTTGGGCCCTTTACCTTATCGTTTCTCTCACTTTGTTCTTGTTCTTGGAACCACTGGACCCACCTTTACCCATCCCTTCCTCCTGAAACCTAGCTGCTGTTGACTGGACCAGACCGCCGGACCAGAGTGATTCAGGGCCGCCCCAACAATTTATTGTTTAATTGTTGTAAAGACATCCCCAGCTTCTACAACCGTCCCGCCAGAAGATTAATTTTCAACCAAAGATTGGACCGATTTATCGGTGCCTCTCTATATTGCTGCAGTTCTGCAGCCGGTAACCGATGTAAGGTTACAAACCCCCAGAAGTCAAGCTACATGTCCATCTCAATAACAAACCACTTCTAAATGAGGCGTCCCCTCAGGCTGCGGGAGTACGGACCTGGCTACATTCCCAAGCGCCTGAATAGATACATCCTGTGGCGCTGCTGCTGCTTCTTAACCTGGCAAAGCGCCAGGGGTTTTGTTCCTTTTGTTTTTGTCCGTTTTGACTGATCACAGTAAGCTCCCGACCGCCCTCCCCTTAGTGTATTTAGTACCTGATTCAACTGGATATCTCAGCAGAGCAAAGACTTCCCCTGTGGACGTTCAGGAGTTTGACGCCCTGCTGAGTCAAACCAATCACTTACAAAATTGATGCTTTTTACTACCTGGACAGGTGCTCAGCATTACTAGGATATGGCAAGGGCTGGTTAGCTCAGTATCAGGATATTGTGTGGGTGGGAAATCGGGTCATGGTGCCAGCGGTCTGGTCTCCTACTAGTCCTAGTGGCAGCATTATAAAGTCAATACGACATACATTTGATACGTGTCGCTACATAGCCTGGCGCTTGGCATTAATAGGATAGGACAAGTACTGGTTAATGCAGTATAAGGATAATATGAATGTGTGGGATATCAGATTATGGTGCTGGTGTCATGGGGCAGCACTATAAAGTCACCATCAGTGCGCACTGTCACAAGTCAGTACCCGTCCTCATCTGACATTAGATGTTACTAGGATGGAAAACAACAACAAGCAAACAAACCATGAGTGTGTACTGTCACAAGTTGGTGAATGTCCTCATCTGACCTGAGATGTTGCTAGTATGTAAAACAACAAACAAACCATGAGTGTGTACTGTCACAATTTGGTGTCTGTCCTCATCTGACCTGAGATGTTGCTAGGATGGAAACCAACAAACAAACCATGAGTGTGTACTGTCACAATTTGGTGTCTGTCCTCATCTGACATCAGATGTTGCTAGGATGTAAAACAACAACAAACCATGTGTGTGTACTATCACAAGTTGGTACCTGTCCTGATATGACATGTTCTGATATGTTGCCAGGATGTAAAACCCCAACAAGTAAACTTAGTAGTATGTGATTGACGAGTCAACCAGTGTCACGGATTACAGCACGGGCTCCTGGTGGTGTGTTCAGACATTGACCCCACGCCGTGACCCGGTCTCCTCCCACCTGCCCATATTTACCTGTGCCCACCCACCCACGCACACGCCGGGCGCGGTGGCCTAATCGCTACAGCGCGGGCGCAGCATGCGGAAGGTCGGGAGTTCGGTTCCCGATCGAGTCAAACCAATGACTTATAAAATTGATACTTATCACTTCCTAGCCAGGTGCTCGCCATTAATAGGATAGCGCAAGGACTGGTTAGCTCAGTGTCAGGATAATGTTCACTGAGTGGGATATTGGGTTAAGGGTTGTCGGTGGCCTGATTTCCAAGTGGGGCAGCAATATAAAGTCGCCATGAGTGCCATGAGTGTGCACTCTCACAAGTCGGTACCCATTCTGGTATGACCAACCAAGCTAACCACACCCACCACGTCCAGTAGCCCGTGCTACTAATACTAGTCGTCAGTGAGTAATTCTCACCCCAGTAGCGTCGACGCCCCTTGATGAATGTGCGATGTACGACCCGAGGCTAACGCGGTCAGAGGTCGGAGGTCAGAGGTCGGGTGCTTCCATCCGCCACTGTTTCTAGCCGTTGTCGTCTGCGTTCCAGACGCTGCTTTGTCGCTGTCATCTGCATTCTAGAAGCTGGTTTGCTGCTGTCGGCTGCATTCTAGAAGCCACTTTGCTGCTGTCGTCTGCGTTCAAAAAGCTGCTTTGTCACTGTCGTCTGCATTCTAGAAGCTGTTTTGCTCCTGTTGTCTGCATTCTAGAAGCTGCTTTGTCGCTGTCATCTGCATTCCAGACACTGCTTTGCTGCTGTCGTCTGCATTCTAGAAGCTGCTTTGCTGCTGTCGTCTGCATTCTAGAAGCTGCTTTGCCACTGTCATTTGTGTTCCAGACACTGTTTTGCTGCTGCAATCTGTGTTCTAGAAGCCACTTTGCTGCTCTCGTCTACATTCTAGAAGTTGCTTTGCCACTATCGTCTGCGTTCCAGAAGCTGCTTTTCTGCTGTCGTATGCGTTTCTAGATGTCTTTCATTATTCGGGGTTTACGATTTCTGGTTGCTTGATTTCTTAGTCGGTCCTCGGCGATATACTGTGCCTGAATGCGATGCCTGATTACCGGTGACTGCGGTAAGGGTAGATTTAGGTGACTGAGTCAGGGGGCGAGGCGGGGTGGGGCGGGGTGGGGGTCAGAGGTCAAATTGCAGCTGGGGGTGGGGGGTCGTGAGGTGGGGACAGGTGTGCGTATGTGTGTGGTGAGGGGTGGGGAACACGCCGTTCGTGGAAATCTGAAAGGTAACATTCGGTTGTGGTAGAGAGAAGACAGGACAAATGTCGGTACTGCATAACTACGAAATAAAAAGCAATCAGAAGGTGCTTAGATGATTGTGAATACTAGGTGGTATACATTATGAAGATGGGATGGCCGAATGAGTTAGAGCGTCTGTCTCCCGTGCTGGTAGATCTTGGGGTCGTGGGGTCAAACCCTGGTCGAGTCAAACCAATGACTTAAATATTGATACTTGTCACTTCCTAGCCAGGCGCTCGGCATTATTAGGACAGGGCAAGGACTGTAGTGCTCAGTGTCAGGATAATGTGACTGAGGGGGATACCAGGTCATGGTGCCGGCAGCCTGGTTTCCCAGTGGGACAGCACTATAAAGTCGCCATGAGTACGCACTGTCACAAGTCAGTACCTGTCCTGATGTGACCTTAGATGTTGCCAGGATGTAAAACAACAATTAACAAACAAACATTATGATGAGTCCCCCCCGTCCTTCCCACCTTTCTTGGTTGGTTGTTGGAGCTTTAAGTCCTGGTAACATCTAAGGTCATATCAGGACGGGTACTGACTTGTGACAGTGCATACTCATGGCGACTTTATAGTGCTGTCCCACTGGGAGACTGGGCCGCCAGCACCATGACCTGATAACCCACTCAGTCGCATTATCCTGACACTGAACTAACCAGTCCTTGCCTTATCCTATTAATGCCAAGCATCAAGCTAGGAAGCGAAACATATCAATTTTGTAAGTCATTAGTTTGACTCGACTGGGAATTGAACTTCCGATCTCCCACACGGGAGGCCTGCGCTCTGCTGATTCGTATATTTGGCAAAGGTGACAGGAGTGTAACATTAAATCTGCATAGTCCGATAAAAACATAAAATTGTCAAAACCAAAACAATTATCTAAATGTGGTTCTACATATCTAACTTAGATGCTGGTGCACTTATTAAACATTTGCAGTCATATATAAGGGGATACTGAGTCAATTAATAGAACCTGTTACTGCAGAAGCCTAAGGTGATAGAGTTTTGGCAAGCTTGCCAAAATTAATTTAGCATGTGTCCAATTCAAATATCTCAAAAGTTAGCAATTTAAAATAAAAGTTGCTTCAAACTAAAGTAAGGTAGATTATAATGAACAACCTAATATGAGAGAAACTCAAAACCATCAGACTGCTGCACTCACTCTTATCTCGTAAATGATAACAAAGACACCAACGGCAGGCCGGGAACCAGTGCCGGTGTGTACTCTTATCATACACCTGGCTAACAAACCTGCACAAACAAGTCATACAGCTAGTAAAAGGACAACAATAACAACCAAAAAAGGCAATAATTAATTGAATAGTTTTTGCTAAAGGTGCATAATCCGATAAAAACACCAAATTTTCAAAACCAAAACATTTATATAAATTTGATCCTGCATATATAACTTAGATACTGATGCGCTTATTAAGCATTTGTTGCTATATAGAAGGCAATGCTAAGTCAAGTTAATAGAATAGGTTACTGTTGATGCCTATGCTGTCCGAGTTTTGGCATGCATGCACAAAATTAATTTGGCATGTTTGAGCTGCAAATATCTCCAAAGTTAGCCATTTAAAACAAAAGTTTTCTGAAACTAAAGTAAGATAGATTATAACCATCAACCTAATATATTTATCTCAGAAAATGACAGAAACTCAAAACCATCGGAGTATGCAACTTTAAAGCCCCGGTCACATAGCCGTTAGTGGATGTAGTTGCAGGTAGTTTAGGTATGCAGGTATAGCAATACCTCAGGGAGTTTGACACCCCTGCCTTGCAGAGTTCTAAACCACTGCCTTGTGGTACAGGTCCTTGACAGAACCGAAGGCTAAAGCTAGGATTCCTTACACACGGTATGCGGTATGCGGTATGCGGCATGCGGCGTGCGGCGTGATTACGGGATGGGTCCTTTCACCCACACACACACACACCCACCCACACACAGTGTCAGGTTTCCTCACCACTGTTCTCTATGGCAAACGCAGCAGCATTCGCATTCGCATGCCGCACCGATCGCTACATGGACCGATTCAGTATTCGCATGCCGGATGCCGCATGCCGCATACCGCGTGTAAGGAATCACCCCCATAGACTTAGATGCTTTTCGATTTTTTGCCGCATTCGCATTCGCATTCGCATACCGCATACCGCGTGTAAGGAATCCTAGCTTAAGGGAGCAAACCCTAAACAGAAAACCATGTCACTGTGGCAGCATTAAGGGCGGTTGATGTATGGAACTCCCAACATCTCCCGACCAGCCACTGCAGGGACAAATAGTTTTGCGCCTGTCTTGACATGTTCTTGCCGGTGTGAAACCTCTATTTGCTCCCCGAGAGAGTGCCGCTGGTAACTTGCAAAAGCCAGCAGCACTTCAACACTTTTGCAGGCAGCTTTCATGAAATGTACAACCGCACAAAGGAGAGCGGCAGTCAAGTAATGAAAGCAGTCTTTGTCGCATCGCGACCGACAGCATGATGATGATGATGGATGTAGTTGAACGTAGTGGTGGCTAACATAGTTGAAAGTAGTTGAGCATAGTTGAACGTAGTTAAACGTAGTTGAGCATAGTTGAATGTAGTTAAGCGTAGTTGAATGTAGTTGAATGAAATTGAATGTAGTTGAACATAGTTGAACATAGTTGAATGTAGTTGAACGTAGTTGAACGTAGTTGAACGTAGTTGAACGTAGGTGAACGTAGTTGAACATAGTTTAACTTAGTTGAACTTAGTTGAACGTACCAGCATCCATACTTGTCTGTCATATTAACTTGGTAATAACGTGGGTGAGCCGCGATCTCCGATTTAATTTTTTGACATATTCAAAAGCGGTATGTTAGAGGCTGAATTTTCATCCGTGATGCTAACATACTCTAGAGTACTCTAGCATACTCTAGCATACTCTAGCGTACTCTAGCATACTCTAGCATACTCTAGCATACTCTAGCATGCTCTAGTGTACTCTAGCATACTTGGAGGAAGCCCTGAGTAGAGCGCGAACCTCAAATGCCGGAGATCGGCAGTTCAAAGACTTATCAAATTGATACTTGTCGCTTCCCAGCTTGACATACGGCATTATTACTATTAGGATAGGGCAAGGACTGGTTAGCTCAGTGTCAGGATAATACGACTGAGTGGGATATTGGGTCATGGTGCTGGCTGCCTGATTTCCCACTGGTGCACCACTATAAAGTCGACATTAGTGCATACTGTCACAAGTCGGTACCCATCCTGATATGACCTTAGATGTTGCCCGGACGTAAAATCCCAACAACCAACTAACCTAAAACCAACACCAGCAGGCATCTCGCCTGTTTGTTTTGGGGGAGTTTTCAGTTGCATTGGTGCGCTGAAGGCTGCAAATCTGCAGCACTGAATGGGCACCGCTGAAAGCGGTCCCATGTCGTCGGCAGTTGGCTTCCAATGGGTAGTGGTCAGAGAAATTGGGGGTTGGGGGGGGGGGGGGGGAAGGTGGGGGGAGGAAAAAGGTAGCCTCATAGCCCAACCACAGTCCTCTGAGAGGGCAGGGGAGGGGCGGTGGAGAGGGCCAGGGGAGGCGCCCCAGTAAGACCCTATGTCTCGCCTGTGAGTCATCGTAGACAGTGCCCCCCCCCCCCCCTCACACACACGCATTTCTACAAAGACCTGCTCCATGGCCCTTGACGTGCCCTTGAAATGCCCTTGGTGTGAACCGGCCCGGACCTGCTTAGAGCCCTGACCACCGGAAGTGATCAGACCAGTTGAACAACCTTTGAGGGTGTGAGGGGTGAGGTAGTGAGGGTGTGAGGGTGTGAGGGTGTGAGGGTGTGAGGGTGTGAGGGTGTGAGGGTGTGAGGGTGTGGGGGTGTGATGATGTGAGGGTGTCATGGTGTGAGGGTGTGAGGATGTGAAGGTGTGAGGGTGTGAGGGTGTGGGGTGTGAGGGTGTGAGGGTGTGAGGGTGTGAGGGTGTGAGGGTGTGAGGGTGTGAGGGTGTGATGGGATGATGGGGTGATGGGATGATGGGGTGAGTGGGAGAGGTGTAACGGGGTGATGGGTGAGGGTGTGAGGGGTGAAGGAGTTAAGGGCTGAGGGGGTGAGGGAGGAGCGCGTGCACACACCCTTCACACACCCTGCACATCACTGCACACACCCTAATCACTACTGCACGCACCCTGTACACACCCTGCACACAACCACCTAAATACACCCTGCACACAGCCTAAACATAACCTAAGTACACCCTACACACTCCCTAAGCACCACTGCACACACCCTAAGTACACCTTGCACACACCCTAAGCACCACTGCACACACCCTAAGCACACCTTGCACACTCCCTAAGCATCACTGCACACACCCTAAGCACACGTTACATTCCATTCCCTCAGTGGCGTCCATTGCCCGTGCTGCCCGGTCCGGCCGCTGGTGGCGCCACCTATAGCGGCTGGGGTGTTGCTGGGGCGTAAAACTACACCAACCAACCGGCCTCTCCCGGTCCTTTATGCCTAGTACACACCTCCCGTATAGGATTCGCGCACTAAAACTCGCAACTCGACCCGATCCGCTTAAAACTGAAAACGGGCCGATTCGTTTTTCGAATCGCGAATCGCAATCATAAACGGCCGCTTTTAGCACTAAAAACTCAGTTTTATGCGCGAATCGCAATCGCTAGGTGTGCGCGGGGAGCGCACACCAAGCAATTTTTGTGGGCGAAATGGGCAGTTTTCGATCGTATACGGGAGGTGTGCGCACACAAACGGTAGGTGTGTACCGGGCATTAGATGCCTGGGCCTATATGCAGGAGTCGGTGGTATTCGGTGATAGTGAGCCAAAACGGTGGTAGCCGGGAATTTCCCGGGTAGTGGCGAAAAGTTGGATGCGCGAGTGGGTGATAGGCCTAACACCAAACCCGTAAACGGTGGTATGCTACCCCTGGTAGATAGGAGGTATAGCGAGTGCATTAGGCCCAAATCTATTCAATGGTGTCATATTTAACAGAATTACATACGCAATAAGTGACATTTTATCAATTTAACCCTAAATTCGAACCCTCCTTAAGGCTACCGCAGCATTAGCGGCGATATTAATAGTTATATTTTCGAATCGACGAACGTACAGTAAACAAACCGCCGCCACCGCCAGTATGGAAAGGGAGGTCGATGCGGCGGTTGCGGCGATTTGTTTACTTTACGTTCGTCGATTCGAAAATATAACTATTAATATCGCCGCCAATGCGGCGGTAGCCTTAAGGAGGGTTCGAATTGATAAAATGTCACTTATTGCGTATGTAATTCTGTTAAATATGGTCGCATTGAATAGATTTAAGCCTAATATATGGGTACAGATGCAGAGGGATTTCCCAAATCTATAAATAAATTCACGGGGTAGCTATAATCAAAGTGGTACGCACTCCCGCATAGCACTTGACACACTTCCCGACGTCGGCGATAGCTACCCGGTAATAGGCGGTACCACCAAACTCCGCTACCACTGACTCCTGCATACGGGCCCTGGGCCTATATGCAGGAGTCGGCGGTATTCGGTGGTAGCATGCCGAAATGGTGGTAGCCGGGAATGGCCCGGGTAGTGGCGAAAAGTTGGATGCGTGAGTCGGTGATAGGCCTAACACCAAAAGCTAAACCGGTGGTACCTTACCTCTGATAGATAGGAGGTATATCGAGTTTATTAGGCCCAAATCTATTCAATGGTGTCATATTTAACAGAATTACATACGCAATAAGTGAAATTTTATCAATTTAACCCTAAATTCAAAGCTTTATTAAGGCTACCGCCGCATTGGCAGCGATATTAATAGTTATATTTTCTAATCGACGAACGTAAAGTAAATAAATCGCCGCAACCGCCACATCGATGTCACTCTCCATACTGGCGGCGGCGGCGGTTTGTTGACTGTACCTTCGTCGATTTGAAAATATAACTATTAATATCGCCGCCTTTACGGTGGCAGCGTTAATATTGCTTCGAATTTAGGGTTAGTTTCATCAAATGTTACTTATTGCGTATCTAATTCTTTTAAATATGACAGCTTTGAATAGATTTGGGCCTAATGCACTCGCTATACCTGCTATGGAAAACGGCGGCGACGCCGGTTTGTTTACTGTACGTTCGTCGATTCGAAAATATAACCCTTATATGTATCCTTATATGTACCCTTAATAACGCTTCGAATTTAGGGTTAAATTGATAAAATTTCACTTATTGCGTATGTAATTCTGTTAAATATGGTCGCATTGAATAGATTTAAGCCTAATATATGGGTACAGATGCAGAGGGATTTCCCAAATCTATAAATAAATTCACGGGTAGCTATAATCAAAGTGTTGCGCGCTCCTGCATATGACTTGACACAATTCTCGACATCGGCGATAGCTACCCGGTAATAGACTGTAACACCAAAACCCGGTACCACCGACTCCTGCATATAGGCCCTGGGGTTGGGCTCCTAGTCTGCCTTTTCCTCACAGCCCCCCATGGCCCATTTTTTCTGACCACTACCCATTGGAAGCCAACTCCCGGCCACATGGGCGCACCTTCAGCGGTGCCCATACAGTGCTGCAGATTTGCAGCCTTCAATGCGCCAACGTGACTAAAATATCCTAAAAAACAACTATCTTCCCGATGATGCTGGAGCCGGTTGGGCAGTATGTTAGGCAGTATGTTAGACAGTGTGGTAGGCAATGTGTTAGGCAGTGTGTTAGGCAGTGTGTTAGGCAGTGTGGTAGGCAGTGTGGTAGGCAGTGTGTTAGGCAGTGTGTTAGGCAGTGTGTTGGGCAGTGTGTTAGGCAGTGTGGTAGGCAGTGTGTTAGGCAGTGTGTTGGGCAGTTTGTTAGGCATTGTGTTAGGCAGTGTGGTAGGCAGTGTGGTAGGCAGTGTGGTAGGCAGTGTGGTAGGCAGTGTGGTAGGCAGTGTGGTAGGCAGTGTGTTAGGTAGTGCGTTAGGCAGTGTGTTAGGCAGTGTGTTAGGTAGTGTGTTAGGCAGTGTGTTAGGCAGTGTGTTAGGCAGTGTGTTAGGCAGTGTGTTAGGCGGTGTGTTAGGCAGTGTGTTAGGCAGTGTGTTAGGAAGTGTTTTAGGCAGTGTGTTAGGCAGTGTGTTAGGCAGTGTGTTAGGCAGTGTGTTAGGCAGTGTGTTAGGCAGTGTGTTAGGCAGTGTGTTAGGCAGTGTGTTAGGCAGTGTGTTAGGCAGTGTGTTAGGCAGTGTGTTAGGCAGTGTGTTAGGAAGTGTGTTAGGCAGTGTGTTAGGCAGTGTGTTAGGCAGTGTGTTAGGCAGTGTGTTAGGCAGTGTGTTAGGCAGTGTGTTAGGCAGTGTGTTAGGCAGTGTGTTAGGCAGTGCATTAGGAAGTGTGTTAGGCAGTGTGTTAGACAGTGTGTTAGGCAGTGTGTTAGGCAGTGTGTTAGGCAGTGTGTTAGGCAGTGTGTTAGGAAGTGTGTTAGGCAGTGTGTTAGAAAGTGTGTTAGGCAGTGTGTTAGGCAGTGTGTTGGGCAGTGTGTTAGGAAGTGTGTTAGGCAGTGTGTTAGAACGTGTGTTAGGCAGTGTGTTAGGCAGTGTGTTAGGCAGTGTGTTAGGCAGTGTGTTTGGCGGTGTGTTAGGCGGTGTGTTAGGCAGTGTGTTAGGCAGTGTGTTAGGCAGTGCATTAGGAAGTGTGTTAGGCAGTGTGTTAGACAGTGTGTTAGGCAGTGTGTTAGGCAGTGTGTTAGGCAGTGTGTTAGGCAGTGTGTTAGGAAGTGTGTTAGGCAGTGTGTTAGAAAGTGTGTTAGGCAGTGTGTTAGGCAGTGTGTTAGGCAGTGTGTTAGGCAGTGTGTTAGGCAGTGTGTTAGGAAGTGTGTTAGGCAGTGTGTTAGAAAGTGTGTTAGGCAGTGTGTTAGGCAGTGTGTTAGGCATTGTGTTAGGCAGTGTGTTAGGCAGTGTGTTAGGCAGTGTTAGGCAGTGTGTTAGGCAGTGTTAGGCAGTGTGTTAGGCAGTGTGTTAGGAAGTGTGTTAGGCAGTGTGTTAGGCAGTGTGTTAGGCAGTGTGTTAGGAAGTGTGTTAGGCAGTGTGTTAGGCAGTGTGTTAGACAGTGTGTAATGCTAGGTACACACCTACCGTTTTTCCGCACCCACCGTATACGATCTAAAACTGCCCAAAACTCGTGAGGTGTGCACTCCCCTAGCACCCCTACCGATTGCGATTCACGACTAGAAACTAATTTTTAGGGCTAAAACGGTAGGTGTGTAGCCAGCATACGATTGCGATTCGCGATTCGCGATTCGAAAAATGAATCGGCCCGTTTTCAGTTTTAAGCGGGTCGGGTCGAGTCGCGAGTTTTAGTGCGCGAATCCTATAAGGTAGGTGTGTACTTGGCATTAGGCAGTGTGTTAGGCAGTGTGTTACTGTTATGCCATGTACACACATAGCGTATAGGATTCGCGCATAGGACTCCCGATCAGCTTAAAACTGCAGTCGGGCCGATTCATTTTTCGAATCGGGAATCGCAATCGTAGTGCTAGCGCACACCTACCGTTTTAGCCCTAAAAATTAGTTTTAGTCGTGAATCGCAATCGGTAGGTGTGCTAGGGGAGTGCACACCTCACGATTTTTGGGTAGTTTTAGGTCGTATACGCTAGGTGGGTGTGGGGAAAACGATCGTATACGCTAGGTGTGTACCGGGCATTAGGCTTACATTGGGTGACTAATGAATGACTGGACCCGGTCTGTGGGATGGTGTTGGTCAACCTCGCTTTGAATTGGGGTGGCTTTATGTTTTTGGGCAGTTTTCAGTCACATTAGCGCGCTAATGGAGCAGTCACACTACGACGTTTTGGCCCGGCGCTGGACAACGCGTGGCAACGTGTTAGGTTTTTGGGCGAAACGTCGGGAAGCGTCGGGACGCGTTACAAATGCGTTACAGACGCGTTACCGGCGCGTCGGTACACGTCGGTACACTTTGAGTGGGTTGGTGGGGTGGGGGTTTTGTGCAAGCACAAAACTTTCGGCGCTGGGCGACGCGCGCCGACGTGTTGCGTAGCGTGGGAACCTGGTGAAATTGGGTCAAGTTTGACGTTTCTCGAGGTTGAATATATTTAAGCGCGTTGGCGGACGCCGGAATACACGTGTAGTGTGACTGCTCCATTAGGCTGCAAATGTGCAGCACTGTATGGGCACCGCTGAGGCCGTCTCTTGTGAATGTAAGGATTGTGAATGTAAGGAGGGGTGGCGGAGTCAGTGCAGGGGACGCTGTCTCGCCGCAGTAACCAGGGTAACGGTGAGCCTGGTCAGGTAAACCCCACACATCCAGGTGGTGGGTGGTGGGTGGTGGGTGGTGGGTGGTGGTGGTGGTGGGTGGTGGCGGGTGTTGGTTGTGGCGGGTGGGTGGTGGCGGGTGGTGGTCGTGGTGGGTGGTGGTGGGTGGTGGGTGGTGGATGGTGCGTGGTGGGTGGTGGGTGGGTGGGTGGTGGGTGGTGGGTGGTTGGTGGTGGGTGGTGGGTGGTGAATGGTGGGTGGTGGGTGGTGGATAGTGGGTAGTGGGTGGTGGGTGGTGGGTGGTGGGTGGTGGGTGGTGGGTGGTGGGTGGTGGGTGTTTGTAGTGGTAGTGGGTAGGTGGGGTGGTGGGTGGTGGGTGGTGGGTGGTGTTGTGGGGAGCGTGAAGGAGGTTTTGTGCAGATGCAGTGATGGTGTGTGAGGGGGGGGGGGGGAGGGAATGCCATAGTGGGTAATGTAGTGCTGAGATGGGCGCAGTGTGGGGGTGAGAGTGAGAGTCGGTTGTGGGGGTAGGTTGAAGGTGGGGGGTGAGTGGGGATGTGTGAATTTGCCGGGCGGGGATTTGCTAAATAACCGCATTTTTATCCCCCGAGGGGACGTGGACAAAGGCATTTAGCTGAGCTGTGGCTGGCATTGACCCCTGAATGGAGGGGGGGGGGGGGGGGGGGGAGAAGGAGGGCAGGGGAGATACTGGCCAGCACCGGACCGCTACTCTCTCCCCACTCCCGCCCCCCGCCTCCTCGCCTGTCCGATAGGGGGCGTGTTGGCAGCTACCACTAGCGTTATTGAGTGCTGGGAAATGGGAGTACCAGAGGAGGTAGGGGGAGGGGAGTGGGGGGGGGGGAGTGGGTGGAGGTGGTGAGGGTGGGGGTGCTGGAGGAGGTGGGTGGAGGAGGAGCTGGTGATAGGGGTGTTGGAGGTGGTGTTGGTAGGGATGTTGGAGGAGGTGGTGGTGGAGGAGGTGGTGGTGGGAGTGCGGGATGAGTGCGGGATGAGGTTGGTGGAGGTAGGGGAGGTTCCGGATGAGGTGGGTGGTATAGGTGGGTGGTGGGAGGAGGAGGAGGTAGGGGGTGGGGAGGGTCGATTGTGGGTGGTTGGGATGAGGAGGTGGGGGTGGGGGTACTAGATGTGGGTGGTGGGAGGAGGTGGGGGTGGGGTACTAGATGGGGTGGGTGAGTGGAGCCTGGTGGAAGGTTAGTAGATGTGGGTGGCGTTCGTGGTGGGGGGTGGGGTGGGGGTACTAGATGTGGGTGGTAGGGAGGGGTGGGGGGGTACTAGATTTGGGTGGTGGGAGGAGGAGGTAGGTGGGGGTTGGGGATACAGATGTGTGGTGGTGGGAGGAGGAGGAGGAGGGGGTTGGGGGTATAGATGTGGGGTGGTGGGGGGAGGAGCGGGTGGGGGTGGGGGTACTAGATGTGGGTGGATGGGAGGAGGTGGGGGTGGGGTACTAGATTGTGGTGGTGGGCGGGGTAAGGTGGGGGTGGGGGCGGTATAGTGTGGGTGGTGGGAGGGCGGTGGGGCGTGCGGGTACTAGATTTGGGGGTTGGAGGAGGTGGGGGTCTAGGGTAGCTAGGATTGGGGTGGTGGGAGGAAGAGGAGGTGGGGGGGGTGGGGGTACTAGATGGGGTGGTGGAGGAGGAGAGTAGGTGGGAGGTGGGGGGTGGGGCGGTAGAAACTAGATGTGGGTGGTGGGAGGAGGAGGAGGTGGGGGCGGTGGTACTAGATGTGGGTGGTGGGAGGAGGAGGAGGTGGGGGTGGGGGTACTAGATGTGGGTGGTGGGAGGAGGAGGAGGAGGTGGGGTGGGGGTGGGGGTACTAGATGTGGGTGGTGGGAGCAAGAGGAGGTGGGGGTGGCGGTACTAGATGTGGGTGGTGGGAGGAGGAGGAGGTGGGGGTGGGGGAACTAGATGTGGGTGGTGGCGGCTGCTGTCTTGTGTGAACTGCAAGCCGACTACAGGAAGGCTGGATGGATCTGTTCTCTGCACAAAGCGCCGCCTTGTGATCAATACTTGCATGACCAGGCAGTGTGAGCCCCCACACCCCATTCCCTCTCCCTACCCCCGCGATGCAGCACACACATACAGACACACACAGACACACACCGGGCCCTTTCTGCTGTTATAGCAGTAGACGAGAAGTAGGGTGCCCGCAGGCTCTCACAAATTAGCCACTCCGCCGTCTGTGGTACTTGTAGACTGTGTGAAATGTAGACTGGTACTTATAGACTGGTACTTGTAGACTGGTGCTTTTTAGACTGTGGTACTTGTAGACGGTGGTACTTGTAGACTGGTACTTGTAGACTGTG
Organism: Branchipolynoe longqiensis; assembly: GCA_030323885.1. NCBI lineage: Eukaryota > Metazoa > Annelida > Polychaeta > Phyllodocida > Polynoidae > Branchipolynoe > Branchipolynoe longqiensis. The sequence goes on from CM059188.1 coordinate 117,159,657, forward strand.
GTACTTGTAGACTGTGGCACTTGTAAACTGTGGTACTTGTAGACTGGTACTTGTAGACTGCGGGACTTGTAGACTGTGGTACTTGTAAACTGGTACTTGTAGACTGTGATACTTGTAGACTGGTACTTGTAGACGGTGGTACTTGTAGACTCTTACTTGTAGACTGTGGGACTTTTAGACTGTGGGACTTGTAGAATGTTGTACTTGTAGAATGTGGTACGTGTATACTGGTACTTGTAGACCGTGGTACTTGTAGACAGTGGGAATTGTAGACTGTGGTACTTGTAGACTGGTACTTGTAGACCGTGGTACTTGTAGACAGTGGGACTTGTAGACTGTGGTACTTGTAGACTGGTACTTGTAGACAGTGGGACTTGTATACTGTGGTACTTGTAGACTGGTACTTGTAGACTGGTACTTGTAGACTGGTACTTGTAGAATGTGGTACATGTAGACTGTGATACTTGTAGAATGTTGTACTTGTAGAATTGTACTTATAGACTGTGGTATTTGTAGACTTGTACTTGTAGCCTGGGGTACTTGTAGACTGTTGTACTTGTAGAATCTGGTACTTGTATTGTTGACTGTGGCACTTCTAGTCTGTGGTACTTGTACTTTTTTGTAGACTGTGAATTGTGAGTAGTTGCGATTGATGTGTGTACTTTCTACCTACATCATAGGTACCTGTTATCGAATCTCTTTTTCTCTTTTTCTCTCTTTCTCCCTTTCTCTCTCTTTCTCTCTCTTTCTCTCTTTCTCGCTCTTTCTCTCTTTCTTTATCTCTCTGCGCATGTGAAATGCTTGCATACATATAAAAATAGATAATAATAAAAGAAATTCCATTCCGTCCCATTATACTCGCATAAAACTTATACATCGCACATACATATAATTTATACACACATAAATATATACATATATATACATGTATATATATATCATATATATATATATCATATATATACAGGTATATATCTAATTCTTGGTAAAGATTCCAATTGCCGATTTGTTGTGACACCGTATTTTGCACTTTAATTTAATGTAGCAATGGAAGATCACCCATTGGGAAAGCCATACAATCACATTACTCCATGCATGTGGTTAAATAAAAGTCAGACTCAACTTTAATAGAATATGTTACTGTTGAAACCTCTGCAGTCCACAGTTTGATGTGTTTGCTCAAATTAATATTTGCATGTTTTCACATCAAATATCTCCGTAGTTACTGGGGCTGGGGCTGGGGCTGGGGATGGGGCTGGGGCTGGGGCTGGGGCTGGGGATGGCTGGGGCTGGGGCTGGGGCTGTGGGCTGGGGCTGGGGCTGGGGGCTGGGGGGCTGGGGCTGGGGCTGGGGCTGGGGTGGGGTCTGGGGCTGGGGCTGGGGCTCTGGCTGGGTTGGGACTGGGGCTGGGGCTGGGTGCGGGCTGGGGCTGGGGCTGGGGCTGGGGCTGGGGCTGGGGCTGGGGTGGGGCTGGGGCTGGGGCTGGGGTGGGGCTGGGGCTGGGGCTTGGGGCCTGGGGCTGGGGCTGGGGCTGGGGCTGGGATGGGGCTGGGGCTGGGGCTGGGGCTGGGGCTGGGGCTGGGGCTGGGGCTGGGGCTGGGGCTGGGGCTGGGGCTGGGGCTGGGGCTGGGGCTGGGGTTTGTGTGGTGTGGGGGAGGGGTGGTGTGCAGGGAGAGTGGCGCGCCTGATTACACTCTGTATCACCTCAACAATGTACATCACAAATATACGGTTATAAAACACCCCGTTGTAATGGAGGTGCCCCCCCCCCCACACACACACCCACGCTGACACACACTCACACTCACTCACACTCACTCACACTCACAGGGTTAGCACAGGCATGTTAATCGCATCTGTCGCCGGCCCGCCTCGTCCCCGCCCGCCGCCGAGACCCCAGTCGACTCCCGCCAGAAATCGATACTGCTCCAAGGGTGGGGCGGGATGGTGCTGGGTTGACGGAGGGGGTGGGGGAGGTGGAAGGGGGAGACTGTGTGACACTGACAGAGAGAGGGAGATAGGGAGAGAGGGAGGGAAATGAGAGAGTGATCAGTGAGTGAGTGAGTGAGTGGGTGGGTGAGTGAGTGAGTGAGTGGGTGGGTGGGTGACTGAGTGAGTGAGTGGGTGGGTGGATAGTGAGTGAGTGGGTGGGGAGGTGAGTGAGTGGGTGGTGGGTTGAGTGAGTGGGTGAGTGAGTGGGTGAGTGAGTGAGTGTGGTGAGTAAGTGGGTGGGTGGGTGAGTGAGTGGGTGGGTGGGTGAGTGAGTGAGTGAGTGAGTGGGTGAGTGAGTGATCAATGAGTGATCTAGGAGTGGTGTGAGTAAGTGAGTGGTTGGGTGCGTGAGTGGGTGGAGTGAGGGTGCGTAGTGAGTGGGTGTGCGGTGTATGAGTGAGTGGGTGGGTGAGTGAGAGGGTGAGTGAGTTGGGTGAGTGAGTGGGTGAGTGAGTGAGTGAGTGAGGTGGTTGGGTGGGTAAGTGAGTGGGGTGGGTGGGTGAAGTGAGTGGTGAGTGAGTGGGTGGTGTGGGTGGGTGAGTGAGGAGAGTGGGTGGGTGGGTGGGTGGGTGGTGAGTGAGTGAGTGAGTCGGTGAGGTGATGTGAGTGGAGTGGGTGGGTGAGGTGAAGTGGGTGGGTGAGTGAGTGAGTGAGTGGGTGAGTGAGTGGGTGAGTGAGTGAGTGAGTGGGTGGGTGGGTGGGTGAGGGTAGTGAGTGAGTGAGTGAGTGAGTCGGTGAGTGAGTGAGTAAGTGAGTGAGTGAGTGAGTGAGTGAGTGAGTGAGTGAGTGAGTGAGTGGGTGAGTGAGTGAGTGGGTGAGTGAGTGAGTGAGAGTGGAAGGACGAGGGGTGATTAGAAGAGGGTGAGAGAGGGTGAGTGGGAGAAAGGGACGGAGACAAAGAGAGGAGAGAGGGACAGGGAGAGGGAGAGAGGGGGAGAGGGGGAGAGGGGGGAAGATGGAGAGCGAGAAAGGGAGGGCGAGGGAGTGCGAGTGCGAGAGGGGTAGAGAGGGAGAGAGAAGGAGGCACGGTGGCACAGTGGTGAGACGGCGGTGGATCGGTGGCGCCACGGTGATGGGACGGTAGTGGAACGGTGATGGGACGGTGGTGGCATGGTGGTGGCACGGTGGTGGCATGGTGGTGGTACGGTGGTGAGGCGGTGGTGGCATGGTGGTGGCATGGTGGTGGCACGGTGGTGGCACGGTGGTGGCATGGTGGTGGCACGGTGGTGGCACGATGGTGGCGTGGTGGTGGCACGGTAGTGGAACGGTGGCAGCATGGTGGTGGCATGGTGGTGGCATGGTGGTGGCACGGTGGTGGCACGGTGGTGGCACGGTGGTGGCACGGTGGTGGCACGGTGACCGGCACATGCTGAGCTAGTGTTTGTTTGGCGTGTATTCGCCACTCCTGTGACTCAATAGCCAGACCCCCCCCCCCCCACACACACACCACACTAACACGCACCCAGACATACACACACGCACCCACACACAAACACACCCACACCCACACCCACACCCACACCCACACACACACACACACACACACCCACACCCACACCCACACACACACACACACCCACACCCACACACGCACATGCACACACCCCCACGCCCCCCACGCCCCCACACACCCACACACACCCACACACACCCACACACACCAACACACCCACACACCCACACACACCCACTGGCAGCACGCCGAGCAGCACCGAAGGCTCACCTCTGTGCCGATATCGCACAGGCAGCAGCACAACGTCGGGTTGCAGAATGGGTAATGAGGTGGGGGAGGGGGTGTGTGTGGGGAGGGGGTGGGGGGTGATGGAGAAAAGACTTGCAGGGAAGTGCTCCTGGAGTGGTAGATAAAAGATTCACCCCGTCCGTCCGTACTTGCAGTCGGGGTGAAAGACAACGTAGTCTAAAATACGGGCGAAAATAGCCTTAGTATGGAACAGGAAGTAGAACCATTGGTTTCAGTATCAAATGGCTACTTATATTGGCACATTGTTGGTGAAATGGGAGAGTATGCAAGAAGACAAGACAGCAGCCATAAAATGGTGTCGATTTCACATTCAAGTCCATTAAACTACATGTTTTAATATATTTTACAAATTAAAAGTAGTGGGTAAATATTAAGATAAACGTGAAGAATATATTATTTTGCTTTTTACATTATCTGCTCATTTCATTTACCCAGCATGTAGATATTTTCCGCCAGCTTTTATTTATATAGGGGTGTTTTTTACCCCTACTCAGGTTACTGCAGTATGGGGTGAATCTTTTATCTACCGGAGTGGGTGATAGGGACGTGGTATTCATGGCGGAGGTTGCGGGAGGCGGGTCTGGGGGGGGGGGGGGGGTATGATGTGGGTTGGGGAGAGGAGATGTGAAAGGAGTGTGGTGTGTTGGGTGGCCGTTGGTGGCGCTGCACATCGCTGGTTCCCGACATGCACTTTTGATTGTCGACCGCCATCACGGTTCAGTGTGTGGTTAGGGAGGGCGGGCCAAGTAGGGGTGGTGGTTGGTGGGAGGAGGAGGGGTAGTGGGGGGGGGCAGATGGAGGTAATTCCCCGCCCCCCTCCGCCAATCACTCCAACCCCTCACCTCACCCTTTCATCCCCCCACCACCCACCACCCACCACCCCCACTCCCACCCACTGCCAACGCCTAAATATATGGTCGGCCAGGAGTGGTCGGTGGTAATGCCCCAGTCAGACCTCACCGGATTGAGGAACCGGACAGAAACCGGACACTGTCCGGTGAAATATGGCAATGTACGGTTTATATACGGTTGGTATCACACAAAACAAAACACACAAAACAAAACACCACACAAAACCAAACCCCACAAAACCACATACCCAGGTAGGCTGGGTAGTGTGGTGATATCAGGGAGCCTAGGTGGTGTAATGGTTAGCACACTGGCCTGGAATGCAAAACACCCCACAAACCACACACCCCACACAACCCAAAAAACAACAAAAAAAAAAAAAAAAAAACACAAAAAAACAAAAACAAAAAACACAACCAAACCCCAACAAAAAAACCAAAACAACAATAGCAATACCTCAGGAGTTTGACGCCCCTGCCCTGCAGAGTTTAAACCACTGCCTTGTGGTACAGGTTCTTGACAGAACCGAAGGCTAAGGGAGCAAACCCTAAACAGAAAACCATGTCACTGTGGCAGCATTAAGGGCGGTTGATGTATGGAACTCCCAACATCTCCCGACCAGCCACTGCAGGGACAAATAGTTTTGCGCCTGTCTTGACATGTTCTTGCCGGTGTGAAACCTCTATTTGCTCCCCGAGAGAGTGCCGCTGGTAACTTGCAAAAGCCAGCAGCACTTCAACACTTTTGCAGGCAGCTTTCATGAAATGTGAGAGCGGCAGTCAAGTAATGAAAGCAGTCTTTGTCGCATCGTGACCGACAGCATGATGATCTGGCGTGTCCGTTATCTGTCCGGTGGTGTCCGGAGGTGTCTGGTACAAAACTGGTACCGGGCACCACCGGACTGAAGTGTACGGTTGGTGTCCGGTTTAAGTCTGTTTAATCCGTTTTGTCTGTTTCATGTCCAGTACTCATCCATTACGTCTCTGGTTTGCTTCCTGCCAAGTCCGTTGACGGTGTTGTTGTTTTTTGGGGGTTTTTTTGGTTTTTTTTTTTTAATTGCGGGAATTCGGTCAGTTTTCTGCGCATCCATGAACAATCCGTTACGTCCGTTTGACATTTGGTTTTCGTCCGGTTATCGTCTGGTGGCTATTCGTTAATGTACGTTCCTTGTCCGTTTAGCGTTCATTTCATCCGGTACATTTTGACACCGTACACCAACGGACTAGACAATTCTTTGGCCGGTGGTGTCCGGTACTCAGTCCGGTAAGGTCTGACTGGGCCTTAAGGTTATGATTGTGTGTATGTGTGTGTGTGTGTGGGGGGGGGGGTTGAGATGAGGACGGGTGGGGGCTGTATGAATGGCGACTGGGAGTTGGAGGGGTGCGTGAGTGAGTGGGTGGGTGCGTGCGAAGGGGAAGACGGGAAATGGGATGGGGAAATGAGATTGGGAAGTTGGGGAAGGGCAGACGGGGGAGGAGAGGGCGGACTCCGGAGAGGTGGGTAGTTTACTAGACTCAAATAGATAATAGACCTTCCCAGAGCAGGTTGTCTATTATTCTAGGCTCTTTGGTCTAGATAGGCAATATATATGTATACAAAGCTTCTCAGAGGTGGTTGTCTATTGTTATATGCTCTCTGGTCTAAATAGGTAATAGACATGTACACAAACCTTCCAAGATCTGGCTGCCTATTTTTCTAGGCTCTCTGGTTTAGATAGGCAATAGATATGTACACAAACCTTCCCTGAGCTGATTGTCTATTGTTCTAGGCTCTCTGGTCTAAATGGTTGATAGATATACAACATGTACGCAAACATTCCCAGCACTGGTTGTCTATTTTTCTAGGCTCTCTGGTCTAAATAGGTAATATATATGTACACAAAACTTCCCAGAGAAGGTTGTCTATTGTTCTAGGCTCTCTGGTCTAAACAGGTAGTATATATGTACACAAACCTTCCCAGAGGTGGTTGTCTATTGTTCTAGGCTCTCTGGTCTAAATGGTTGATAGATATACAACATGTACGCAAACATTCCCAGAGCTGGTTGTCTATTTTTCTAGGCTCTCTGGTCTAAACAGGTAATAGTTATGTACACAAACCTTCTCAGAGAAGGTGTCTATTGTTCTAGGCTCTCTGTTCTGAATAGGTAATAGATATGTACATAAACCTTCCCAGAGAAGGTTGTCTATTTGTCTAGGCTCTCTGGTCTAAATAGGTAATAGCTATGTACACAAACCTTCCCAGAGAAGACAAACCTTCCCAGAGAAGGTTGTCTATTGTTCTAGGCTCTCTGGTCTAAATAGGTAATAGACATGTACACAAACCTTCCCAGAGAAGTTGGCTATTGTTCTAGGCTCTCTGGTCTAAACAGGTAATAGATATGTACACAAACCTTCCCAGAGCTGGTTGTCTATTGTTCTAGGCTCTCTGGTCTAAACAGGTAATAGATATGTACACAAACGTTCCGAGAGAAGGTTGTCTATTGTTCTAGGCTCTCTGGTCTAAATAGGTAATAGATATGTACACAAACCTTCCCAGAGAAGGTTGTCTATTGTTCTAGGCTCTCTGGTCTAGATAGGTAATAGATATACACAAACCTTCCCAGAGCAGGGACTGCGTGCGGTGGCTAAATCGGTAGAGCGCGGGATTCGCGTTCGGGAGATCGGGTGTTTGGCTCCTGATCGTGTCAAACCATTGACTTATCAAATTGATACCTGTCGCTTCCTAGCCTCGCGCTCGGCATTAATAGGATAGGGCAATTACTAGTTAGCTCAGTGTCAGGATAATGTCACTGAGTGGAATATTGGGTCATTGTGCCAGCAGCCTGATTTCCCAATTGAGCAGCACTATAAAGTCACCATGGGTGTGCACTGTCACAAGTCGGTACCTATCCTGATGTTGTAGGGACGTAAAACTCCAACAACCAACCAACATGCCTACGTCGATAGGATAGAGAACTTTGGACGGTGTTCAGCGTTCATTGTTCGGTTCAGAGCGTTCCCCTAAACCTTGGTCCCACTTACCCTGTTTACTCGGCAGCACTTCAGTGCATATATATTCATAAATTAATCATTGTCTCCGAGTAGTGGATAATTCTTTCAAGCATAAATTCCCAAGTGCTATCATGAACTTAAGCCGTGTTTACACGGGTGAGTTAAAACGCCTCAAATAAAGCGCCTTGTCTAGTTCGCCTCACATTCGACGTGTAAACGCGATGCTGAAGCGGTTTAGGGCTGATTCGCCTCATCTAGTTCGCTTCAAGTAAACCACGTCGCGAGGTAGTCTAGATGAAGCGAACTAGCTTAAGTTGGCCCATATTGCCTGTGTGAACAGTAGCGGTTTAGATACGGTGGATTAAGGACGTCACAGTCGAGACCTGAGTTTGTTGACTTTCCGGTAAATTTGGTCTATGAAACCGCTAGCTGTGCACAGATATTTTTTTCATGATTTATTTTAAGGTTTTCACTGCCCAGCAGAAGTTTTGACCGTTCCAAACCAATACGATTCAGTCCATACATATCTAGGTCGAACCCACACTCTCTCGTGGTGACGTCGACTAACCGAAACTGGCGCTGGTTAGTCTGGACTTGCTCATGCGCAGATATCGATTTCCGCCTTAAACCGCTCCGTGTGTAAACGCGCCACTACTTCGCTTCATATAAATCGCTTTGTCTAATTCGCTTTACAATTGCCCGTGTAAACACAGCTATAGACTTTATGGACAGGGTAAATGAACCATCATTAAAAAAACTAATTTTAAAGTCCTCGGTTTAACTCGGCCGGGGTTCGAACCCATGAAGAAGGGACGCGATAGTTCCAACTCATTCGGCCATCATGCCCGTCGCTTGAGGCAGTTGGTGTTTATATACCTAATAACATCAAGGGTAAGTTAGTGTGTATGGGTTTCTGTAAATAAAAGATCCATCCCTATCCAGGGTAGGGATGAATGACAACCGTGGCTAAATCCGAGCATTACTAGGATAGCACTAGGACTGGATTAGTTCAGTGTCAGGATAATGTGACTGAGTGGGATATCGGTCATGGTGCCGACAGCCTGATTTCCCGGTTGGTTGGTTGTTGGAGTTTTACGTCTTGGCAACATCTAAGGTAATATCAGGAAAGCTGTACTCGGAATAGTGGATGAATGGTTGGTTGTTGGAGTTGTATGTCCTCGCAACAGCTAAGGTATTATCAGGAAAGTTGTACTCGGAATGCTGGATGAATGTTTGGTTGTTGGAGTTTTACATCCCGGCCACATCTAAGGTCGTATCAGGACGGGTACCTACTTATGACAGTGCGCACTCATGGATATTTTATAGTGCTGCCCCACTGGGAAATCAGGCCGCCAGCAGCATGACCCGATATCTGCATCATCGGATATTGGATGTCAAACATATGGAAACTCTTACATGTTTCTTTGGAGGAAACCTGCTGCCACCACATAAGCTACTCTTTCCGATAAGCAGCAAGAGGTCTTGTATATGCACTTCTCCACAGACAAGACAGCACATACCACAGCCTTTGATGAACCAGTTGTGGACCACTGGTTGCACGCAGTGGTATGCAGGTATTGCAGGTATAGCAATACCTCAGGGAGTTTGACGCCCCTGCCATGCAGAGTTGAAAACCACTGCCTTGTTGTACAGGTTCTTGACAGAACCGAAGGCTAAGGGAGCAAACCCTAAACAGAAAACCATGTCACTGTGGCAGCATTAAGGCTGGTTGATGTATGGAACTCCCAACATCTCCCGACCAGCCACTGCAGGGACAAATAGTTTTGCACCTGTCTTGACATGTTCTTGCCGGTGTGAAACCTCTATTTGCTCCCCGAGAGAGTGCCGCTGGTAACTTGCCAAAGCCAGCAGCACTTCAACACTTTTGCAGGCAGCTTTCATGTAATGTGAAACTTGAAGCTGAGAGACATTAAGACCGACTCATGGACGCAACTCTCACAGCAGAGAGCTAAATGGGGAGTGGCAGTCAAGTAATGAAAGCAGTCTTTGTCGCATCGCGACCGACAGCATGATGATGATGATGATGGTTGCACGCAGGCTTCCCATGTAGAAGTTTAGGAATTTGAATCCCAGCCGAGTCAAATCAATGACTTACAAAACTTATTCTTGTCGCTACCTAGCCTGGTACTTGACATTAATAGGATCGGACAAGGACTGCTTAGCACAGTATCAGGATAATGTGACTGAGTGGGAATGTCAGGTCATGATGCCGGCAACCTGGTCTCCCAGTCTCAGTGGGGAAGCACAATAAAGTCGTTTGGACTGCACACTGTCAGAAGTCAATACCCATCCTGACCACAGATGTTGCTAGGATGTAAAACCCCAACAACCAACATGTCACTTGACACACACACACACACTGTCAAGCCGTGATCCATGCTTTGGTTGGTCCTATTTACAGAGTTGTATTTTCACCCTTGTTTGGCGTTCAAGTCGGTTCTCACTGACATTTGATAGCGTGATAAGATTCATTGTGACTGTGCACTGGTTGACAAAGAGGAGGTTGATCTGTATCTGTGTGTGTGTGGTGAGGGGTGTGTGTCAGGACGTGTGTAAAACTACCTAAAAGTGATTACAGCTCACAAGTAGCGTCCCGTCCCCCACTCCACATTGGTTTTTTTTTTGTTTGTTTGTTAGTTTTTTAAAGTTTAAAACATGTTTTTTGTTCCTTTTTTTTAATTTTTTTGGGTCTTTTGTGTCTTTTGTGGAGGCGAATTTCAATCACGGAAAATTTGTTTTCCACATTCCGCTGCTCCTTTCCTTATCTTGGCAGTCCTTATTGCCAGGATAGGTAGCGACAAGTATAATCCATTTTTGAGTCATTGGTTTGACTCGGCCAGCATTTCAAACCCAGGGGTTTGAATTTCATGACCATAAAAACGGGAGGCAACGCTCAACTCATTTGGCCACCTCGAGTTATGAAGACAACAATTAAAAAAAAAAAATTTAATTTGTTGCTTTGGGGTTTAAAAAAAGTTGTCAAACATATGGAAATTCTTATTTTATTTTTTATTTTAATTTTATTTTGTAATTAATTTAAACTTTTAAAATTTAGTTTGTTTTAAAGATTTATTTTTATTGAACAGACCCCGACAAGCTGTCCAGTGAGTGTTGTTGCTGCTGTTGCTTTGGTGGTGTTTCCCAATAATATATTTCATGTCTCCAGGTGCATCTAGTTTAAAACAACAAAACAAAATTAAAAACCAGTTTGTCATGCTCTTTCAATAAAAACATGTGTAGACAAAGACCACCTGTTAATAGTGTTATACATGTCACCTGTCACCTGCAAACACTTGTCCATCTTCAATCTGACACCGGCGAGTAGGTTATCTTAATGGATGGCAACTGATAATAACAAGCTTCGCCTGTCTCTGTTTGAATAGCAGGACAGATAAGGTCCTTATATGACCAAAAATGACTCAAGTTCACTTAACGATAAGATAATTTATCTGATTTAGAAAGAAACACAAAATAGAGTCTAGTTGTCAGCAGACCGGATGCAGTGGCCAAGTTGTAAAGCATAGGATTCCCAAAGTAAAGCTTGATTTATTTAACAATGCCTCTAGAGCACATTGATTCTATCATCGGCTATTGGACGTTAAACATATGGTCATTCTGACCTATTTCTTTGGATGAAACCTACTGCTGCCATATAGGCTACTCTTTCCGATAAGCAGCAAGGGATCTTTTATATGCACTTTCCCACAGACAGGACAGCACATACCACAGCCATTGATGAACCAGTTGTGGATGACTGGTTGGAACGGGAAATATCCCAATCTACAATTGGGTCCACTAAGGTAGATCGATAGGATGACTAACACCTTCACGGGTGGACACTCTACCGCCTGAGCCATGTCCCGCTCCCCGCGCAGGCTTCCCATATGGAATGTCAGGAGATCAAATCCCAGCCGAGTCAAAGCAATGACGTGCAACAATTTATAATTGTCACTTCCTAGCCTGGCGTTTGGCATTAGGAGGATAGGGTAAGGACTGGTTAGCTCCATATCAGGGTACTGTGCCTGAGTGAGAAATGGGGTTATGGTGATGGTGGCCTGATCTCCCAATGGCGCAGCATTAAAAAGTTGTCATGAGTGCACACTGCTAGAACTTAGAAGTTGGTACCCATCTTGATATGACCTTAGATATTGCCAGGATGTAAAACCCCCAAAAAACAATTTGCCAGTAGTGTACGTTGGCTTTTCGGCCCGTAATGCCTGATGTGTGATAATAATAATTGTTTAATCATCTAAGTTTTTATAGTGTTGAATGGGGTCCACTGAGTATCTAGGCATAGACATATTATGGACCACCTAAATGAACACAAAATATTAAACAGCAAACAGGGCGGTTTCAGAAAAAAACACTCGACAATAAAAACAATTGCTAACTTAATAACCGATATTGCAAACAGTATCAATAAAAAGAACCTAGTGGGTGCAGCGTTCATAGACTTCAGCAAAGATTTTGACACTGTGGACCACCCTATCCTAAGGAGTAAACTAACGCAAATGGGAATAACGGGAGTAACAGGAAAATGGCTAGCGAGCTATCTATAAAACCGAAAGCAATGCACCACAGAAAATGGATCCATATCCAATGAGGAAAAGATAACTTGTGAAGTACCCCAAGGGTCAGTCCTGGGGCCACTTCTCTTCCTCATATATATTAACGATTTAAACAACTGGCTAGAAATTGAAAACATCCAACTATATGCAAATGATATGCTGCAGGCAAAACAACCAAAGAAATAGAAACAAAACTGAACCTAACACTATAAAAACTAATCGAATGGTGCCAACTACATAGGATAAACATAAACAACAGGAAGTCAAAAACAGTACTATTTGGTACCAGGCTAACGAGTAATGATAAAATAAAGTGTCTTCTGGGAAACACCCTACTGGAACAAGTAGACAACTACCGATATCTGGGAGTGGATCTAGACAGACACCTAAATTATGACCTCTGCACAACAAATACTATCAAAAAAGTAAACCATAAAATATGGCTACTGGCTAAACTGAGATACTACATGACTGAAAACATGGCAATTAAAATATATAAAGGCATGATCCTCTCCTACTTTGACTATGGCGATGTAGTATAGATGGGAGGAAATACAAAAATATTGAACAAACCTCAGGTGCTACAAAATAGAGCCCTCAAAGTATGCCTTCAGATGCACAAAAGATATCCCACAATCGAATTACACAAAAAATGCAATGCAACACTACTAACAAGTAGAAGGAAAACACACCTTAAAATACTAGCACACCATTACACCACAAAACCAGGCTACACAGCAACCGCCCATGGGGACACCAGGCAAATGGCAGCCCCAGTGTTACTGACAGCAATAAGTAACACAAAAATTTATGAGAGAAGTGTACTGGCCATGTCGGCACATGCCTGGAATAATCAGCCCACACAACAACGGGCAATCAAAAGCCTGGACCACTATAAAAGGTTCTTAAAGAAAACAGAATACACAACCACCTACTGAAGGAACAATATCTCACCTGACCGTAGGCGCAGTCACTGCTTGTTGTGTTCTGGCACAAAAAGCAAAAGACAGGCCAGAAAAGGTGGTAGATATTACAAATACGGAAATTAGCCCTACTAAGTACTAAGGAATTCGAAATGGCTATCACCATAGGGTGCAGTCCGTCTGGGTATGTGTACTGGCACAAACCAAAGCAGAACCGGGCAGGCCACGGTCATGCATCCGATTCACCCTGAAATACAAAATGGCTAACCATACAACACAACCATCCCACCTAGTTGCAGTCCTGAAGGGTCCAGGGGTGTTCTGGCACACTGGTGTACTGTCCAAGGGCAGGTGGGTGAAAGGATGCTCTAACAAACCACAATTGGATGGGATCCTCTCCCGCAGGCCTGTATGTCATCTGCGTAGATGTACATAGTAGGCTAAGTTATCATATACAGGTTAGGAAATAACTTTGAAAATTCAAAAAAAACTAATATAGAAACTACTAACACCCAAAACTGCAAAAGGTTGGCCCGAGAAAGATCAGGTAAACACTCCTGAGTGCGGGACCAAACCAATCCAGTATCACAGCTGTCCAGCGTTGAAAACAAGCACCCTCACGGGAGCTTATACATTATTGGCAGAATAAAAAACTTGTCACAAAAAAAAAGGCTAATCAAAAGCAAAGTGTTATTTTGGTGGTTTTTTTTTCAATTGGGTGGATGTTCTTTGTTTGCTATTGTTGTCTTCATAAAGAAATTGGCAAAGTATATGCTGTCTGTGTCGAAGGGTGCGAAATTAGGGGTAGGTTAACAGAAAACACGGTCGTAACTCACGCAGCTCCACCCTCCTAGCCACCACGCACCACCACGCACCACCACACACCACCACGCAACACCACACACCACCACGCAACACCACACACCACCACGCACCACCACACTCCACCATGCACCACCACACACCACCACGCACCACCACGCACCACCACGCACCACCACGCACCACCACACACCACCACGCACCACCACACACCACCACGCACCACCACACACCACCACGCACCACCACACACCACCACCACCACACACCACCACACCACCACGCACCACCACGCACCACCACGCACCACCACCACGCACCACCACACACCACCATCACCACCACGCACCACCACACCCACCACACCATGTCACACACCACCACCCACCACCACACACCACCCTACACCACCACGCACCACCACGCACCACCACACCACCATCCACCACGCACCACCACGTACCACCACACACCACAACACACCACCACGCACCACCACACACCACCACACACCACAACACACCACAACACACCACACACACCACCACACACCACCACACACCACCACACACACACCCACCACCACACACCACCACACACCACCACACACCACCACACACCACCACACACCAACACACACCACCACGCACCACCACACACCACCACACACCACACAACACCACACACGACAACACCCCACCACATACCACCCCACAACATCACACACCACAACCCACCACCCCCACCATCACACACCACAACACACCACCACACACCACCACACACCACGACGCACCACCACACACCACCGCGCACCGCCGCGCACCACCACACACCACCACACACCACCACACACCACCACACATACTCCTATTTCCCATCCACACACCACCACACACCACAACGCACCACCTCGCACCACGACGCACCACCACACACCACCATACACCACCACAAACCACCACACACCACCACGCACGACACACACCACACACACCACCACACATACTCCTATTTCCTATCCACATACCACAACCCACCACCACAGACCACCACGCACCACCATAGACCATCACACACCACCACACACCACCACACACCACCACACACCACCACGCACCGCCGCGCACCACCACACACCACCACACACCACCACACACCACCACACACCACCACACACCACACACACACCACACACACCACACACAAACCACCACACACCACCACACACACTCCAATTTCTCATCCACACACACAGTGTTGAGCTACAGGCAGTGAACCTACCCGAACACTGCTTTGTTTGTAATGGAGATGAGAGTGGGTGTGGGGGTGGGTGGGTGGAGTGTGAGTGGGGGTAAACGCCCACAGAAGATTAGCAATACTATCCGTCCCATGAGGCCCCGCCCTCCGGCCCACCACACCTCCCCTCTCCCAACCACCCCAACACACCCACCATGTATATGCGTGTACATGTTGTATGTGTGGATGTGTGTATCCGTGTGTATGTGTATAGGGGCAGTAGTGTAGTTTGTTAGTGAACGGGTCCCACCTCCTTCCATTGTTAGTGCAGGGCGGTCCGTGAGGTAGGTGGCAGGTAAGGTTAGGAGAGGGGCGGGGGTGGGGGAGGAGGGGGGGGGGCTCCTCACCAGGGGGTGCCAGAAGTACACATACCAAAGTAGGTTGGTGTGTTGGTGTATTCCTCCCACTTGGGTGTGAACCATATAATAACGTCAGCTGGCTGCGCCTTCACACACACAGCCCTCCACCACTACTAATACTACATACAACAAACTACATGTGTCACTGCTAGATATATCACTACTACATACAACACATTACATGTGACACATACACTCCTACATATTATGCACTGCGAATAGCCCGGTGTATTTGACACTAAAACTAACACTACTCATGACACACTACAACTAACACTACATATGACACACTACAACTAACACTACATATGACACACTACAACTAACACTACATATGACACACTACAACTAACACTACTTATGATGCACTACAACTAACACTACATAGGATGTGACACACTACAACTAACACTATGTATGACAAATTACAACTAACACTACATATGAAACACTACAACTAACACTAAATATGACATACTACAACTAACACCACATATGACACACTACAACTAACACTACTATGAGACACCACAACTAACACCTACATATGACACACTACTACTAACACTACATATGACACACTACAACTAACACTACATATGACACACTACAACTAACACTACTTATGATGCACTACAACTAACACTACATATGATGTGACACACTACAACTAACACTATGTATGACAAATTACAACTAACACTACATATGAAACACTACAACTAACACTACATATGACACACTACAACTAACACTACATATGACACACTACAACTAACACTACTATGAGACACCACAACTAACACCTACATATGACACACTACTACTAACACTACATATGACACACTACAACTAACTCTACAACTAACACTACATATGAAACACTACAACTAACACTACATATGACACACTACAACTAACACTACATATGACACACTACAACTAACACTACTATGAGACACCACAACTAACCCCTCTATATGACACACTACTACTAACAAACACTATGTATGACACACTACAACTAACTCTACAACTAACACTACATACGACACCCTGCAACTGACACTACACATGTCACACTACAACTAATACTACATATGACGCGCTACAACTAACCCTCCTCCATATGACACAAGAATGTGCACACGATATGCGGCACATTTCTTGACAGGCTGCGATTGTATTTCGCTCTGTGTCTGTGAGTGAGTATGTGAGACACAAACACCACCAGGACTGACTGTATTTACCAGCAGCCCACAGCTAACCTCTCCAAATATTGCATTAAACTGTCACAAAGGGTATGAAAGTTTGTGTTATTTAATGACACCTCTAGAGCACATTGATTTTTATCATCGGCTATTGGATGTCAAACATATGGTCATTCTGACATATTTCTTTGAAGGAAACCTACTGCCACTACATAGGCTACACTTTCCAATAAGCAGCAAGGGGTCTTTTATATGCACTTTCTGACAGACAGGACAGCGCATACTGCAGCCTTTGATGAACCAGTTGTGGACCACTGGTTGGAACAGAAAATAGCCCAAACTGCAAACGACCCACACCTTCACAGGTGGACACTCCTACCGCCTGAGCTATGTCCCGCTCCTCAAAGGGTCCATATCGCTTGGATAAAGCCTCCAATTTCAGAAAGGAAAAGGAGGCAGACAACGGAACATACATTAAAAAAAAAAGATTTTTTATTGAGGCTGTATTTATACTGTCCATAGCATATAAGCCCGGGTACCCAGGCTTGTTTTCAATGCTGGCCAGTTGTAGTGTTGGTGTTATCTTACCACACAGTAGCTGCTGATGAGTTATTTGATTGCCTGCAATTCAGTAGCAGATATATAAATGGTTGGTATGGTTAGTAGCCTATGTCAGTGTTTTTTAAGAAGCAAAGTATATTCTTTATATATGTATTCATATGTACCCGCTACTTTTGAGTTGAAAAATATAATAAACCATGTAGTTCAATGAATTTCAAAAGTGAAATTGATGGCATTCTATCATCGCCATCTTGTCTTTTTGCATTCTCTCCCATTTCACCAACTATGTGCCGATATAAGTAGCCAATTGATACTGGAAACAGGAATTCCACTTCCTGTGTCATATTAAAGCAATTTTCACCCGTATTTAGACTACATCGTCATTCATCCCTACTTTAAGTATGGACGGGGTGGATCTTTTTTCTACACCACACCCATCCCAACTTGGTGCTCACTACTCTCATCCCACCCACCCCCCATTTCCATTCCCGCTTCCGTCCTCACGACCCTCCCACACACACGCACACACAACACACGTGAGCGCTCAAGGAAAACTCTGCACACGCACACACACGCACACACATACACATGCACACACACGATCGCACACACGCGCACACACACACATGCACACATGCACACATGCACACACACATGCACATGCGCATGCACATGCACACACATGCACACATGCATGCACATGCACACACATGCCCACACACAAACCCATGCACACACGTGCACACTCAACACACGTGCGCGCTCAAGGAAAACTCTGCACATGCACACACATGCACACACACGATCGCACACACAGATACGATTGCACACACATGCACACATGCACACATGCACACATGAACACATGCACACATGCACACATGAACACATGCACACACATGCACACATGCACACATGCACACATGCACACACATGCACACACATGCACACACGCACACACGCGCACACACGCACACATGCACACACGCACACACACACATGCACACTCACTCATACCCGCCGCGCCAGATCAGCACTGTCAGAATCGTGGGAAAGAATGTTGTCATGGAACCCAGGTGGGAGAGGAAGGGGTGAAGGGGGGGGGGGGGGGGGAGGGGGGAGAGCCCGGAGCAACAAGGAGCCGCCGCCTCCAGGATGGTAGGGAGGATCCGGGGATGGGTTGGAGGAGGGGGTGCGTGTGTGTGTGCGTATGCGTGTGTGTGGGGTAGGTGTGTGGGTGTGTGTGGTGGTGTGGGGGGGGCAAGTCTGTGCTGTTGAGTATGTGTGTGGGATGCGTGTCGTGGGGGGAGGGTGCGTGTGTGGGGGGAGGGGTGCGTGTGGGTGTGTAAGTATGTGTGGGTGGCAGGGGGTGCATGTGGGTGTGTAGGTGCGTGTGGGTGTGTGGGTGTGTACGTGTGTGTAGGTGCGTGTGGGGGTTGGGGTATGTAAGTATGGGTGTGTAATGGGGTGCGTGTGGGTGTGGGTGTGTAGGTGCGTGTGGGGCTGGGGTGGGGGTGGGGGTGTGGGGGTGAGTGCGTGTGGATGTGCGGGTGTGGGTGGGAGGGGGTGCAGGGGTAGCTTGGATCCCACGTTCGATCCCTCCCAGGGATCCGTGTTATAAGGTGACAGGCTTTGTTGGGTGAGTCACCACACACCGTCCAGCACCCTCCAGCACACAGACACACGGCCACACCGCCACACACCTCCCCCCCCCCCCACACCCACACACCCACACACACCACTCGCTCTAGTTCCTACCCGTCCTTACCTGCCAGGAGGCGGGCTAAATTTGCGGGCGTATATATATATATAAGATAAAATCTTCAGGCGAATGGGTAAATTCGGGCGGGTCACCACCGGAAGTGACGGCGCTGTCGATAGCCCTGCAGCAAATAATACATGGACCGAGTGTAAATTTCACTAATTCCTATATTACAGGGAATGAATATTAATTGAAAGAGCAGCACTGCCAATTTATATACATATATTATACTTATATTAAAGATATATATATATATATGAAACTGTTTCAAAAGATGAGAAGTCCATTGTAACGATCAACATACTATCCGCTTGTGCATTTACTCAGGATAAACTGATTTGTTTTTTAGATGGTGTTTCATAATCCCAATAGAATACATATTAATTTGAAGCAAATGTCCTTGTGTTTTCAGTGTAACCGTTTCTGTGCTGTTTTGTGTCAATCGTAACAATGGACAAACACAAAAATTAGTTATCACCTTTTGAGACAGGCTCATAATCATATACATATTGATGTACATGCATATTCAAATTCATACACACATACACACATACACATATAGTATATACACACATACACACATGAATACACATACACACATGTACATGCATACACACATACACACATGCACACACATACACACATATACATGTATTCACATACACACATATATGCATACACTTATAGACACATATACATGTATTCACATACACACATATACGCATACACGCATACACACATATACATGTATTCACATACACACATATACGCATACACTTATAGTATAAGTTCAAGTTATAGACACATATACATGTATGCACATATATACACATGTACGCAGACACATACACACTGACACTGGTCAACATCAGGGGGAGGTGAGGTGGTCCGAGATGGCGCCACCGGTACAGTGTTGCATCTTACGGAGAATAACAATATACTTAATAAAGTATAATAAGTAATATTCCCTTACGTATCTTTATACTCACACAATACGTTATGCATCACATACACACATACATATATGTGATGTACAAGAATTATGCGAGTGAAAAGGCGCATGAGGGAAGATTCCCTATATTGGTCACCCTTATGTTGTGTACTACTTTATGGGTGATCCCTTTTCACTGTTGGGACAGGTGGTGCCATCCCCTCAACCCATATACTGCCCCGACCTGATATGACCTTAGATGTTGCTAGGACGTAAAACAACAACAAACAAACAAACCCTATACTGCCACTCGCGCACTGGAATTTTTTGTATATGACCTTAGATGTTGCCTAGATATAAAACTCCAACAAACAAACCTATGTGTGACGGACAGGAAGCGGAAGTGTTCCCTAATATGGGATGCTGCCGGCTATTGCGGGGTATTCTGGGAAGACACTTCTGGGAATTGTTTAAATACGCGCTCGTTTACGTTTCTTTGTGAATCCCTTGATGCTCCGTCTAAATTGGTCCCATCAGCGTTTCAAACCCCGCCAGGTGTCGCCATTGGTAGGCGTCAACTGGACTCTTTTGTAGCCAGACCAGATGGGATGGCCGAATGAGTTGAGCGTACGTCTCCCATTTTGGTAGGTCGAACCCTGGTCAAGTCAAAGCAATGACTTGAAAAGTTATACTTGTTGTTTCCTAGCCAGGCGCTCGGCATTATTAAAATAGGGCAAGGACTGGTTGGCTCAGTGTCAGGATAATGTGACTGAATGGGATATGAGGTTATGATTATGGTAGTCTGGTCTCCCAGTGGGGCAGCACTATGAAGTCACCATGAGTGTGCACTGTCACAAGTTGATACCCATCCTGATATGACATTAGATGTTGCCAGGACATAAAACCCAAACAAACAATGCCCACATAATGCACATGCCCCACACATAAAGCCTACCACATAATGCCTACTGGACAAAAAATGTCTAATGCAAATATGAAAAATAATACACTTTAAAAAAAAACGATATCAGTTGTGTAATGAATGGGAGAATTACTGTGAAAATGTATGCTCAATTAAGGGCTAGATAAGTCCACCCAGTGGCCATCTACGAAGGAGCTGGTTGAGTCTCCTTTCATCGCTGTTTACCTTTCTCATTATTTTTGAATAAGGTTTTGGTTGGTTGTTTGGGTTTTACATCCTTGCAACATCGAAAGTCATATCCGGATGGCTACCTCCTTGTGACAGTGCACACTCATGGTGACTTTATAGTGCTGCCATGCTGGGAGGACAGACAGCAAGGACCATGACCCGATTTCCCACTCAGGCACATTATCCTGATACTCAGCTAACCAGTCCTTTTCCTATCCTAGTAATGCCGAGCGCCAGGCTAGGTAGCCGCAAGTACACATTTTGTAGGTCATCAGTTTGACTCAGCAAGGTTTATAATTCCTGACATTGCGCACAGAAAGTATATGTTCTTAACGATCCAACACCGGTTCCGGTTCCGGTGTTTATATTATTTATACATTAAAGGATCAACAGCCGAGCTGTTTGCCACGTGATCTGGGTGTAACATCAGGATGTTTGTGAGAAGGGCGGGCCACGCCCTGCCCTGGGCTATTTGTGGAGGCGGGATCCAGTATTCACCTGTAATCATCTAATGACATAATCAAATGACATAATCAAATGACATAATCAAAGGGCCATGAGGCAACTATTGACGGTCTTACTTTGAGTGGCTAGTCTTTGTTCCCACATCACCAGTCCACGACATCACTTCACCACTGCAGCAGCCGCAGCCGCAGCCGCAGCCGCAGCCGCAGCCGCAGCCGCAGCCGCACCCGCAGCCGCAGCCGCACCCGCACCCGCAGCCACACCCGCACCCGCAGCCGCACCCGCAGCCACAGCCACAGCAACCGCCGCACCCGCACCCGCACCCGCACCCGCACCCGCACCCGCACCCCACACCCCACACCCCACACCCCACACCCCACACACCACACACCACACACCACACACCTCATCACCACCACCACAAACCCACAACAACCCCCACACACACACACTCACACCCCCACACCCCCACACATCCACACACTCACACATACATGCTCACACACCCTCACACCCACATACCCACAGCCACACCCACAACCACAGCCACACTCACACCCACAACCACAGCCACACCCACAGCCATAGCCATAGCCACACTCACACCCACACCCACACCCACCCCACATCCCCACACACCCACACACCCAACCTCCACACCCACACCCACACCCACACCCACACCTACATCCAACACTCACACCTACATCCAACATTCCCACACTCATACCCACTCCCAGCTCACACTACCCACACCCACACCCACACCCACACCCACACCCACACCCACACCCACACCCACAACCACAACCACAACCACAACCACAACCACAACCACACCCACAACCAGACGCACACTCACTACATTGACCTAGTATGTACTATGTAGTAAGAAATACTTAAAGTTGCATAATTCGATGGCTTTGACTTTTAGCAACTTTCTCAGATAAATAAATACCGTTGATTGGTACAATCAACCTTACTTTAGTTTGAAGTAACTTTTATTTTAAATGGTTAGCTTTGGAGATATTTGAAGTGAAAACATGACAAATTGGTTTCACATTAGAAAGCATGTCAACATTCTGACGTGAAAGGCTTCAGCGGTAACAGATTCTAGTAAATTGGCTTTGTATCCCATTCTATGCAGTAGTGAATGCTCAATAAGTGCACCAGTATCTAAGTTGGATATATAGAATTAAATCTACATACATGGATTGGTAGTGAAGATGTGATACTTTGATTGGACTATGCCGCTTTAATAGTAATAGGTTGTTTTTTGGTGTTTTTTTTTTATTGAGGCTGTATTTATACTGTCCATAGAATATAAGCCCGGGTACCCAGGCTTGTTTTCAATGCTGGCCAGTTGTAGTGTTGGTGTTATCTTACCACACAGTAGCTGCTGATAAGGTATTTGATTGCCTGCATTTCAGTAGTAGATAGATAATTGGTTGGTATGGTTAGTAGCCTATGTTAGTTTTTTTTTATTTTCCTGTCATATATGTTTTTTATTTTGTTCTACTCTTATTACTAGACTAGCCTACTCCTATTTACATATCATAGGTTTGTAGGTAGCTGTGTGGTGTGTTATCTGGCTAGTCTTGGCATGGTTACCTTCCATTGGCCATCCCACTGGTGGGCCGTGACATATCACATGCCCCTTTGCAGTGCAGCTTAGTGGGGGTTTCCTAGCCTAACTTGCACAGTTGAATACATGGGCTCAAATCTAGATACATGTTTTCATTTATATTTTTTAATTCGATGCTTTTATCGGATTGTGCAGTGTTAATAGGTGGATAAATTAAACACATAGGCTCAAATGTAGATACGTGTTTAGATTTGTGTTAATTTGATGCTTTTATCGGATAGTGCAGTGTTAACATGTGAATAAATTAAACGCATAGGCTCAAATGTAGATACACGTTTAGATTTGTGTTAATTTGATGCTTTTATCGGATAGTGCAATGTTAATAGGTGGATAAATTCAACACGTAGGCTCAAATGTAGATACGTGTTTAGATTTGTGTTAATTTGATGATTTTATCGGATAGTGCAGTTTTAATATGTGCATAAGTTGAATACATAGGTTTAAATCTAGATACACATTTAAAAAAAAAATTATTTGATGCGTTTATCGGACTATCCAGCATTTAATAACAACACCCTCACACACACACACACACACACACACACACACACACTACCACCACTCCTCGCGTGTGACGTCACGCATTGTCCCCCGTGAATATAAAACATATTTGCCGGCTTAGTGGTGGCCAACATGGCGGCATGCAGAGAACCTTTAACAAATATTGAGGTTTGAGCTGCACCCTCCCCCCCCTCAGTCGCCCCCCCCCCCCCCCCCCCCACACACACACATACTCACACACACTCACACTCACACACTTACCGCCCTTTGTGTGTGTGAAGCGTCAGCCTTCTATGGTGGGGAGGAGGAGTGGGGCGGAGGTGGGGGGTTGGAGGGGTGGTGGAGGGGTGGAAGCGGAGGACGGAAGGGTTGGGGCGGGGGGGGGGGGGGGGGGGAGGGGCGGGGGCTAATGGAGGGGGGGGGGGGGAAGAGGCGCTGGCATGTACTCGGCCCTTCATGCCTTATTAGTCACCGGTGTTGAATTGAGTGTAGACTTTTCTTCCAACATCCCAGTCTGTGGAATGTGTGTGTATGTGTGAATGTGTGCATGTATGTATGTATATGTGTGTATGTATGTGTGCATGTATATGTATGTACACATGATACCTATATGTATGTATGTGTGTATGCATGATACATGTACGTATGTATGTGTGTATGTATGCATGATACATGTATGTATGTGTGTATTTATGCATGATATGTATGTATGTATGTATGTATGTATGTATGTATGTATGGATGTATGTATGGATGGATGTATGTATGTGTGTCTGTATGCATGATACGTGTATGTATGTATGTATGTATGTATGTATGTATGTGTTTATGTATGCATGATACGTATCTAAACAAAAACTATTTAGATATGTGGTGTTCTCTGTGGTGGACTGGTTAGAGTGTCTGACTTTTTTTCTAGGTCGGACTCCTAATCTGAAGGTCGGTGGTTCGATTCCCCATGCCCCCCACCTCTGCCAATTAGGATTTCCACCGCTGTGGATAACTTACAGCGTCATCAAAGGCCAGTTGCTCTCACACCATGTCTATGTGGTGTGGGAGGTTAAAAATCACTTGGGTCTGTAAAAGTGTAAGCTCGGGCTTTCTATCGACAAATTGTCTAATGGTGAAAACAAGTCTATACAAATACAGCTTCAATAAAAAATAAATTAAAAAAACAGCGCGCACTCATGGTGACTTTATAGTGCTGCCAGCACCATGACCTGATATCCTACTCAGTCACATTATCCTGACACTGAGCCAACGAGTATTTGCCCTATCCTAATAATGCCGAGCTCCTGGCTAGGAGGCAAGAAGTATCAATTCTTAAGTAATTGGTTTGACTCGACCATGGTTTGAATCTACAAACCCATGGGTTCGGATCCCCAATCTCCCAAAACAGGAGACGGACGCTCAACTCATTCGGCCACCCCGTCTGGTCTTATGTGTGAATATATATATATATATATATATAGATATATATATATATATTTGCATACATATAATAGATATGTATTGTAATTTGTATGTCCAGTAAAACCTCTCTAAATCGCCCGACTTTGGGACCAACCTTAAGTGGTGTATTTATGGAGGTGGTCGGCTTAGAGAGTTAGAATATAGTTACTATGGTATTGTTGGTACCCAAATATAGCAATCGATATAGGAGAGTGGTCGATCTGTAGAGGTGGCCGGTTAGAAAGGTGTTACTGTATATCATGTATGTATACATATAACTTAGGTGTATATAATACTAAGATTATATATATATGCCTAGCTTAGCATACTGCTTGTCAGAGCACAAAGCTTCACCTGGAGGTGGGCGATAAATGGGGCACGACAGGATTGATGGTAATGCAAGTTGAGCCGTAATTCACTCCGGATAGAATTACTGCAGTTCAGCCAACCGGAACGTGGGTTGGAGGTGTGTGTGGTGGTGGTGTGTGTGTGTGTAGGGGTGTAGGTAGGAGAGCGTGTGTGGGTCGAGGAGTGTGTGTGTCTGTGTGTGTAAAGCTTGTTTTATTTAACGACGCCTCTAGAGCACATTGATTTTTATCATCGGCTATTGGACGTCAAACATATTGTAAAGGCATTCTGACATATTTCTTTGTAGGAAACCCGCTGTCACCACATAGGCTACTCTTTCCGATAAGCAGCAAGGGGTATTTTATATGCACTTTCCCACTGACAGGATAGCACATACCACAGCCTTTGATGGACCAGTTGTGGACCACTGGTTGGAACGGAAAATAACCCAAACTGTAAATGTGTCCACTGAGCAGGATCGATAGGATGACCGACACCTTCACAGGTGGACACGCTACCGCCCGAGCTACATCTCGCTCCCCTATGTGTGAATGTAGTCGAGATCTACACAAGTGAATCCGCTTTGTTTATTTACTTATTTATTTATTTATTTATTTATTTATTCATGAGATTTCCCTGGCATGTTTTACAAAAAGATGATACACTGTGTTAGGGGCCGTCCCAAGTTTTCAACATCTACAAAGCGTACTACTTGTCAAGGACCCCCCCCCCCCCCCAACCACCTCCTACCGCTCCCAAATAGTACACGTCAACATTTTATAGCCCTGTCACACTACAACATATCTCGCCGGCGTGCCGCCAAGGTGCAAAATCACTTTTAATCATCGAGACACGTCAAACTTTTCGGCGTCAGTGCAACGTATTGGTAGTGTGCAGCCGACGTTGTGGTAAAAGTTTGGTGCGCCGTCCTGATATGACCTCAGATGTTGCTAGGATGTAAAACAACAACAAGCAAAAGTTTGGCACAAGGTATGGGAACGACACTAACGTGTGCGCGGCGTGTGCCTATCATTTGCATAAAGTTATTCCAGCGGTCTTGATGTGCTTCTGACGTCTCCATAATGTTGGCACCCATGCGTTGTCATGCATTGTCAGTCGTCGAAAGTTTTGCGCAAGCACAAAACCTCGCCGATCCAATGACGCGTGCCGCCGACTGTCGCCATCCATCAACGAATATTAACGCGCGCCTAACGCGCACATAACGCTTCCAGACGTCTCCCGATGTTTCGCCAAAAAGTGACACACGTCGACGCGCGTTGGCAAGAAACGTCGTAATGTGGCAGCACCATTACTACAGATCCAGATGGTGTGGCCGAATGAGTTGAGTGCTCGCCTCCTGTTTTGGTAGGTCATGGGATTTGGACACCTGAGTGAATGAAACCAAGAACATATAAATGTATACTTGTTACTACCTAGATAAACCCCGTACTGACAGTACAGGGGTGAACAACAACATAGTCTAAATACGGGCGAAAATAGCTTTAGTATGGAACAGGAAGTAGAATGCCTGGCACCAGTGTCAAATGGTTACTTATATCGGCACAGAGTTGGTGAAATGGGAGAGAATGCAAAAAGGCAAGATGGAGGCCTGAGAATGCCATTGATTTCACTTTTAAAGTCAGTATTAAACTGCATGTTTTATTACATTTTTCAACTCAAAGGTAGTGGGGAAATATAAAAACATATATACATTATTCACTCAATTAATTTCCCCAGCATGTCGAAATTCTTCGCCAGCTTTTCTAATGGGTTGGTTTTCACCCCTGTACTGTAAGTATGGGGTGAATCTTTTATCTAGTTAATACCTAACTTGGCATACGGCATTATGAGGATAGGACAAGCAGCAATGAGGAATACTGCAAATCTCCGCGATTGTAAATTCCCTCACTTAATCAACTAACGCACAAACAAACAACAGCAAAATCGATGAAAAATAACAACATTTGATTCAACGTGATTTGGTTTGTACTCCCGTGAAAATGTCGACAACTTTGAATGCCCACTAAGAGAACACTGCTATCGGTGTAAGATAAAACTTACACCCCCATCACACCAAACTAGTTCTCAAAAAGACCGACCCCATTCTAAAACAGGCTGTGGTCAGGGTCGAACGTGGCTGCAAGAAAATTGTGGGCATGCTCAAAGTTCTGGAGCACCATTCTGTTCTAGCCCATCCATTCCATTTATAAAAAGACCGTAAAAAGTTGCTACTACGTCCATTGTGTTCGCACACAGTTTGAGTCCATTCAGCAACATTTTAAAGAAAGTAGTGAGAACTAGTTTGGTGTGATGAGGGTATAAGATAGATGTGTGCAGACGTGTAACCACACTGAGGGTGGCGTTTCCGGAGCTCCCCAATAGGCCTATACCATGTAGATAAAAGATTCACCCGGTACTTGTAGTACGCGGGTGAAGACCAGCCTTATATAAATACAGGCGAAAATAGCTTTAGTATGGAACAACAAGTAGAATGCCTGGCACCAGTGTCAAATGGTTACTTATATCAGAACAGAGTTGGTGAATGAGAGAGAATGCAAAAAGACAAGATGGCGGCCAGAGAACACCATCGATTTCACTTTTAAATCTGATTAAACTAGATATTATATTATATTTTTCAACTCAAAGGTAGCGGGCTATCAATAAGACGTATGTAAAGAATAAATGTTGCTTCTTAGAATGTGAAATTAGGCTCTCATTTCCTTAACCCACTTTTTCGACCGTTTTTATATAGGGTTGGTTTTCACCCGTGTACTGCGAGTACCGGGTGAATCCTTTATCTATATACCATGTAGCGCTGTATGCACAACCCCCCCCCCACTCCCCCTCCCCCTCCCCCTCCCCCCCCCACAACCCCTCCCCTCCCCCTCCCCCTCCCCCTCCCCTCCCCTCTCCCTTTATCCCTCTACCCCTCTCTCAATCTCCCCCCTCTCTCTTTCATTTCCCTTCCAATTCCCCTTTTCTCGCTTAGTGTGTGTCAGACCTCCCACAATCCGACATTTTCCCCTTCTC
>CM059188.1:117188796-117229465 GCA_030323885.1 Branchipolynoe longqiensis
ACCCACACCCACACCCACACTCCCATTCACACCCAGACATACCCACACACGGCACTAGCCCTTGAACCCCGACTCCCCCTTTTACCACCCACTATCCCTAGTACCACAAACAACCCTTTGTACCACCCACTCCCTCTTGTACCACCCACTCCTTCTTGTACCACTCACTACCCCTTGTACCAACCACTACCCATTGTACTACCCACTCCCTCTTGTACCACTCACTACGCCTTGTACCAGCCACTACCCCTTGTACCACTCACTACCCCTTGTACCAACCACTACCCATTGTACTACCCACTCCCTCTTGTACCACTCACTACGCCTTGTACCAGACACTACCCCTTGTACCACTCACTACCCATTGTACCAACCACTACCCATTGTACTACCCACTCCCTCTTGTACCACTCACTACCCCTTGTACCACACACTCCCCATTATACCACCCTTGTACCATCCACTACCCATTGTGCACCCACTACCCCTCGTACCAACACATTACCCCTTGCACCACCCACTCACTATTGTACCATAAACAACCCTTTGTACCACCCCCCTTGCACCACCCACTACCCCTTGTACCACCCACTCCCCTTGTACCACCCACTCCCCTTGTACCCCTTGTACCACCCACTACCCCTTGTTCCGCCCACTACCCATTGTACCATAAACAACCCTTTGTACCACCCCCTTGTACCACCTACTGCCCCTTGTACCAACCCACGACCCCTTGTGCCACTCACTACCACTTGTACCAAGAACAATCCCGGTACCACCACCCTTGTACCACCCACTCCCCTTGTACCACCCACTCCCCTTGTACCACCCACTCCCCCTTGTACCCCCTTGTACCACCCACTATCCCGTGTACCACAAACAACCCCTTGTACCACCCACTCTCTCTTGCACCACCTCACTGCCCCTTGTACCACCACCATTCAAATGGTACCCTACCACCACCACCCCCACCACCTGCGTCCCACCTTGTGGAACCACCTACCCGCCAGCCAGCCACCAGGGGGCAGTGCAGTGCATCCTCATACCAGCACCTCCCAACAACCTACTCACTCCTCCACACGGGCGGAGCAAAGCCGGCTGAGAGGAAATCAATGGCTGGCTTCCCCTTGCTCCTCGACTAGAATACTAAAAGAAGTGTGTGTGTGAGTTAAATGCCTGCTAGATTCTGACTCTCTTACGGCCTACAAACTAACACTGGGAGCCTGCCATTACTTTCCTGAACGTCAGGGCTGGGCTCCTCCACCACCCCTGCAAATCCCTACCCACCCCACCCACCCTCACACACACACAACCTATTAACAATTCACCGAGGAAGTTTTGATTTTGGTCAAGTCAAACTAATGACTTATAAAATAGGACCTGTTGTTGCTTGGCGCTTGGCGTTATAAGGTCAGGACAGGGACTGGGCACACAGTGTCAGGATAGTGTGATTGTGTGGGACATCAGGTCATGGTGGCCTGATTGCCCAGTGAGGCAGCACTATAAAGTTGCCAAGAGTGCACGCTGTCACAAGTTGGTGCCCATCCTCTTATGGCCTAGGGTCTTGCCGGGGTGTAAAACTACACCAACCCAGCCTGCCCCGCCCTCTCAGAGGACTGTGGTTGGGCTTTTAGGCTGCCTTTTTCCTTCCTCCTCGCGCCCCCCCCCCCTCCCCAATTTCTCTGACCACTACCCATTGGAAGCAAACTCCAGACCACATGGGACCGATTTCAACGGTGTCCATACAGTGCTGCATATTTGCATCCTTCAATGCGCAAACGCGACTGAAAGCTCCCCAAAAAACAAAAAAACAAACATTTAACCAAGTGCATTATGGTGAAACAACACCCTTAATAATTAAAGGTGCATAGAACGGTAAAAGCATTGGATTTTCAGAAGCAAAACACTTATTTGGATTTGAACTGACGACATATCTAACTGGTTCACTTCTTCAACATGTTGTAAAATATTCTGATTTTCAATGATAGGGGGAATGCAAATGTTCTATTACGAAAAGGGTATACATGACCAGGTGGTGTATATATATATATATATATATATATATATATGTAGGTGCTGGTGGTGCCTCAACGGAATGCAAATAAACATAGTGGTGCTGGCTGGGCTGTGTGTAAGGGGCACTCAAGGCCTACCCCCTCCCCCTCTGCTGGGTAGGATCACCACAGTCAGGGTCAAGGTTCAAGGCTGGTGGTGGCCAGAGGGGCCACACAGCTTGGTTGTGGTGGGCAGACCACTGGTAGCCATGGGGACCAGGAATGCTTGATCCCTATTGGCAGAGCAAAGCATGCTTGTTTCTGATTGGGGGAAAAGGGTGGCGTGATACTCTACAATGTACCCATGTACGATATATAATAAACCAGAGAGGCTTGGACCCTCTCTTCTCACACTCTTACTTTGCTTTACTTTCTCTTTCTCTCCATCTGTATTGTTTTTCACCTTAGCCTACCTACATAGCCACAGACTCGAACACACAATGCTACAATGTGTTATTATATCATGTTACATAATGTATCATTTGAATATTATTATCTAACCGAGCAATTGTATTATCCGCATTGTATTGTCAGGATTAATACAATTCCATCTGGTTCGATCGGAACTAGTTCTAGATTATAACATAATATAAGAAGCATTTATCCAGAACATGCAAGCATTACATTGTACCTTTTAGGTATTATTTATTACAACCTGTTACTGCTGAAGCCAATGGCAAGCATGTCAACATTAATTTAGCATGTTTACACTTCAAATATCTCCTACGTTAGTCATCTTAAAGCAAAGATTACTTCAAATTATAGTAAGGTAGGTAATAGCGATCAGCCTAATGTATTTATCTCAGAAAGCGACAGAAGCTCAAAACCATCGGACTATGCAACTTTAAGTCTACATTCATATTTGGCACATTAAATTTGTACTCCCTGCGAGGTGAGCTCAGATTTATGCGTTATTATCACCAAAGACAATGTACAATAAGACGTGCACTCATATAGGAAATTCTTAAATAATCATACCGTGGTGCCATCCCATGGCAAACAAGGTGCATTGTCTTTAGTGAGTTGTAGTAGTAGTTTTCTTACTCAGACATAATCACAAATTTTATTTATGTAAGGCACAGATTAAAGTGCTTAAAGTATGTTTGAACATTACAGTACTATAACATTGTTTTCATTATTAATACATGTTGTATTAGGTTGATTGATTGATGGTTGCTTTACGCCGTGTCGGCAGCATAGGCCATATTCACGGCGGAGACAATACATGATAATCATCATACATTGTCTTTGATGGTACAGCAGTCGGGGTGGGCTAAGGAACCTGTCTCCTTGTTTCAATGGTACAGCAGTCAGGCTGGGCTAGGGGACCTGTCCAATTACCTTGTTTGCTGTATTTCATGGGAAAGCGCTGAGTGGCATGTCTTAGCGTACATTGTCTTTGTTATCACGCACATCTAGGGCATATACACTGGTGTATTCATGGGGGATATTGTGTGGGGGGATTTAGGGGCAGGGAAAGCTTCTGTAAAAGGGCGTCGGATATTGAGTGAATGGGAAATCCGAATAGCAGAGTCTTACTTACCTTGACATCTCATGCCTTTATCCATGCCTCACATTTCATATTTATTATTAGTACTACTACTAGTAGTACTAGCAGTTGGTTAGTTGTTGGAATTTTACGTCCTAGCAACATCTAAAGTCATATCAGGACAGGTACCGACTTGTGACAGTGCACACTCATGGCGACTTTATAACATTGCCCCACTGGGAAATTAGGCCGCTGGAATCATGACCCAATGTCCCATTCAGTTGCATTATCCTGACACTGAGCTAACCAGTATTTGTCCTATCCTATTAAGTCATTGGTTTGACTCGACAGGGAACCGATCTCCCCATCTCACGCACGGGAGACCCGCGCACTACCGATCCGGCCATGTCGTCCGGTGCCTCGTTTTGATGCTGACTGTGGAATATTGGTTAACTTCCGGTATCGGGATCCCTTTTAAATCAGACCGACCGAGGAAATTACTGACGATGCCAGCCAGTCTTTCTTTTCTTTTTTTATATTTTTTTTATAGACAGCGAAGGCTTTGGAGGTGTGCTGTGTTAAAACTGATAGCGTGCCATTAAGGATGACAAGGGGGGTGCTTCACTAACAAACCTGATAGTGTGGCATTAATGACGACAGGGGGGCCGCTTCACTAGCAAAACTGATAGCCGTCATTAATGACGACAGGGGGAAGGGGGGAACTTCACTAACAAACCTGATAGCGCGCCATTAATCATGACAGGGGGGCCACTTCACTAACAAACCTGATAGCCGCCATTAATGATGACAGGGGGAGGGGGGCACTTCACTAACATCCTGATAGCATGCCATTAATGACAACAGGGAGGGGGGGCACTTTACTAACACACCTAATAGACACCATTAATGACGACAGGGGGAGGGGGCACTTCACTAACAAACCTGATAGCGCACTATTAATGACAACAGGGGGAGGGGGGCACTTCACTAACAAACCTGATAGCATGCCATTAATGACGACAGGGGTGCTGCTTCACAAACAAACCTGATAGCGTGCCATTAATGACAACAGGGGGGGCACTTTACTAACAAATCTGATAGCATGCCATTAATGACGACAGGGGTAGGCTTCACTAACAAACCTGATAGCGCACCATTCATGATGACAGGGGGGGCACTTCACTAAGAAAATGCCAATTCACAAATTGATGCAAACGTTTCAATCAAACCTTTAAATAGTTTGTTACTTTACGATGGTTTCTTTGCAAGCCATGGCTACACTGCTTAGGTAACAAATCTTATGTGCTGCCACAGGGAAGCCACATCACCCCAACACAGCAAAACAAAACAACAAGCAATTTGCGTTCCACAGAAGCCACATTGAAGGCTGATTTATTTGGCTTCTCATCGCCTTTATTGGAAGAAGCCACTGACGAAGCCACACTATCGGGAAACATCTTCTAGGGCTTTGTTGATGCAATTGTTCGAAAGTAATCACGGAGTACATGGACAGGATCACACTGCACCACGCCACACTGCACAACACCACATCCCTACATCACACTGCACTACCTCACATTGTACAACAGCACATCCCCACATCACCCTGCACTACTTCACATTGTACAACAGCACATCCCTACATCACACTGCACTACTTCACACTGTACAACAGCACCTCCCCACATCACACTGCAGTACTTCACATTGTACAACAGCACATCCCTACATCACACTGCACTACTTCACACTGTACAACACCACATCCCCATCACTGCACTCCCTCACATTGTACAACACCACATCCCCAGCACACTGCACTACTTCACATTGTACAACAGCACATCCCTACATCACACTGCACTACTTCACACTGTACAACAGCACATCCCTACATCACACTGCACTACTTCACACTGTACAACAGCACATCCCTAGATCACACTGCACTACTTCACACTGTAAAACAGCACATCCCTACATCACACTGCACTACTTCACACTGTACAACAGCACATCCCTACATCAGACTGCACTACTTCACATTGTACAACAGCACATCCCTACATCACACTGCACTACTTCACATTGTACAACAGCACATCCCTACATCACACTGTCCTACTTCACATTGTACAACAGCACATCCCTACATCACACTGAACTACTTCACATTGTACAGCAGCACATCCCTACATCACACTGAACTACATCATACTGCACATCACCATATTGCCAACATAACACACTGCACTATTTCACATTCTACAACAGCACATCCCACATCACACTGCACTACTTCACATTGTACAACAGCACATCCATACATCACACTGCACTACTTCACACTGTACAACAGCACATCCCTACATCACACTGCACTACTTCACACTGTACAACAGCACATCCATACATCACACTACACTACTTCACATTGTACAACAGCACATCACCACATCACACTGCACTACTTCACCTTATACAACAACACATCCCTACATCACACTACACTACTTCACACTGTACAACAGCACACCCCTACATCACACTGCATTACTTCACACTGTACAACAGCACATCCGTACATCACACTGCATTACTTCACCTTATACAACAACACATCCCTACATCACATTACACTACTTCACACTGCACAACAACACATCCCCACATCACACTGCATTACTTCACACTGTACAACAGCACATCCCTACATCACACTGCATTACTTCACCTTATACAACAACACATCCCTACATCACACTGCACTACTTCACACTGTACAACAGCACATCCCTACATCACACTGCACTACTTCACATTGTACAACAACACATCCCCACATCACACTGCACTACTTCACATTGTACAACAGCACATCACCACATCACTCTGCACTACTTCACCTTATACAACAGCACATCCCCACATCACACTGCACTACTTCACATTGTACAACAGCACATCCCCACATTACACTGCACTACTTCACATTGTACAGCACCATATCCTCCACATCACACTGCACTACATCACACAGCCCATCACCACATCCCCCACTTCACACTACACTATATCACCCAGCACATCACCACATCCTCCGCTTCACATTACACTACATCACACTGCACATCACCATACCCCCCACATCACACTGCTCCACATCACATCTGTTGGAGGGGGGGGGGGTGCCATGCCTTCACCGCCCCTCCATCTCCCTCCCCCAGTGCCCCCATGAATAGCGGATGCCTCGTCGCATCCCCAAGGGCTTTGCTCATGGACCTTTACGACATTAAGCGACCCCTGCTCTTCCAACCGGTGACCCGGTGACCCCCGAGGTCTCCTGGCGCCCCTACGGACCATGCATTATGACGTGCCAGTTGTTTGCGAATTCAACCAAGTAACTTTTTCCCTGTGGTTATTTCACAATCACTTCTTATCACATTCACAGACTATGGTAAGTCACGTATTTACTTTCATACTACTGTCACTGATGTCACTGTTTCTACTGTCACTGTTTCTACTGTCACTGTTTCTACTGTGACTAATACTACTGCCACTGCTGCTACTGTCACTGTTACTACTGTCACTGCAGCTACTGTCACTACTGCTACTGTCACTGCTGCTACTGTCACTTCCGCTGCTGGCACTGTTTCTACTGTCACTGTTGCTACTGTCACTACTGCTACTGTCATGCTACTGTTATGCATACTGTCTGCAGTTCTACACTGCAGACAGTATGCATGATCTTTTTACTAAGGTAAAACAGGAAAACATTTTAGCCTTTTTGAGGGCAGCTGGACTGTACCACCTCATATAGTTTACTAAATAGATTCTATCAATTATTAATAAAACTTTTCTTTTTCTATGGGAATTTGTTTCCCTTGACCACAAATACATGATTGTGAGCTTTCTAATTTAATGAGTGTCTACATGTAAAAGCGATGGTTTGAACAAAAAACAAACATTTCTCGTCGTGAATATGGCCTATGCTGCCGACACGGCGTAAAGCAACCACCAATCAATCAATCAATCCAACCCCCACATGATGCCCTCAAAATGTTGTTCTTTCCCAACAAGCAGCCATCACACACCTGTGTTTGTGTCTGTTTCGTCAGTCATGTATCAGAGTGTCAGGATGATGTAAGAGCTTTGAGAGACCTGCTGCTTCACGCGAACATTCATTCACTCCACCCCCCCCCCCACCCCCACCCCCACCACCACCACCACCACACCCCCACCCCCCTCTCTTCCCCCCCCCCTCCCCTGCCATCTTTCACCTCCACACACCTCACACCAGACGCGGTGGCCGAATCGGTAGAGTGCAGGCCTCACATGTATGGAAGTCGGGAGTTTGGTTACCAGTTGAGTCAAACCAATGACTTATCAAATTGATAATTGTCGCTTCCTAGCTTGGTGTTCGGCATTAATAGGATAGGGCGAGGACTGGTTAGCGCAGTGTCAGGATAATGTGACTGAGTTGTGATATTGGGTCATGGTGCTGGTGGCCTGATTTCCCAGTGGGGCAACACTATAAAGTCACCATGAATGCACACTCTCACAAGTCGGTACCCATTCTGATATGACCTTAGATGTTGCCAGGACGTAAAACTCAAACAGCGACGAGCTTGGGCGATAATTGGGTGATGATTTCCACACCGGAAATGGTCGCTGTCGCTGTTATTCCAGTGGGTGCAGGTGACCTTGAACTTGAAGGTGGAGCCCTGGTGGTGGAGAGTGTAGTTAGTAAACAGACACCTACCTGATGCACACGCAGCAAATCAGGGTAATGCAACCACCTAAGCGCCATAACAGAACAGCCGTAACTCAGCCTCCACTCGAACCCACACCTCTCGTCATTCCAGGGGCTAGCTAACTAATCATTTACACTACATAGGCGCCATGATGCAATCAACTACCCACTGAATCATTTGGTTTCTTTTCGTCTGGATTTTTCTTCTTTTCTTTTTTTTCTCTCCCTTTTCTCTCTCTTTTTCACCCTCTTTTTTTCAATTTTCTTTTCCACTTTTTTCTTTTCTTTTTTTTCTTTCTCTTTTGTGTGTGCCTTTTTTTGGTGTCTTTTTGGGGGGTACATTAGTTGATTAAGCCCCAGTCACACCTACCCGGATCAGAGGCCAGACGAGCCCCGGACCGCCATCTGGGATGATCCGCGCCGATCCGGGGTGATCCGTGGCTCGTCCGTGGCTCATCCGTGGTGATCCGGCGTGATCCAGCGTGATCCGGCGTGATCCGGCGTGATCCGGCGTGATCCGGCATGATCCGGCGTGATCCGGCGTGATCCGTGGCTGGTCAATATTTCCCATTTTCATCACCCCTACGACATTATTATCAACTTATTTTCAGAATTATATTTATACTAATATATATATTTGCCATTATTATTAGTATGATGATGATTATGATTATGAGAAGCTTTATTATGAATGGCGTCTTCCCAGATTTTCTGAATGTATAGTTTTGCCATTCCATGACAATGACAATGGATGCTGAGTAAAGGCTTTGAAGCAATGACATCCACAAATGACATTATTATTAACATTAAAAGTAGTATGGGGACTTTAACAAGTTAACTAGGGGGCAGTAGTGGTTGTAGGACGGACTGGTGGCAGAGAAAAGCAGTATGAATAGTAACTAGAGAAGCAGTAGTCCTACTAGCAGGAACATTGAGAGCATTAACACCAGGAGCAGTAGACACAGCAGTAAGAACAGCAATAGCAGTAAGAGCGGTAAGAGCAGTAAGAGCAGTAAGAGCAGTAAGAGCAGTCAGGGAAGTCAGAACAGTCAAATCAGTCAGAGCAGTAAGAGCAGTAAGAACAGTAAGAACAGTAAGAACAGTAAGAGCAGTAAGAGCAGTAAGAACAGTAAAAGAGCAGTAAGAGAAGTAACAGCAGTAACAGCAGTAACAGCAGTAACAGCAGTAACAGCCGTAACAGCCGTAACAGCAGTAACAGCAGTAACATCAGTAACAGCAGTAACAGCAGTAACAGCAGTAACAGCAGTAACAGCAGTAACAGCAGTAACAGCAGTAACAGCAGTAAGAGCAGTAACAGCAGTAACAGCAGTAACAGCAGAAAGAGCCATAAGAGTAGTACGAGCAGTAAGAGTAGTAAGAGGAGTAATATCAGTCAGAACAGTCAGAGCAGTACCAGCAGTAAGAACAGTTAGAACAGCAAGAGCAGAAAGAACAGAATGAACAGTAAGATCAGTAAGAGCAGTAAGAGGATTAACAGCAGTAAGGGCAGTAAGAGCAGTAAGAGCAGAAGAGCAGAAAACATGGCAGTAATAGCAGTGAACCCAGCAGAGGAGAAGTAATAAAAGGAATAATAGGAGTAGTAGGGGTAAGCACATCAGCAATAGAAGCAGTAGTGACAGTAGCAGCAATGACAGTATCAGTAGTGACCATAGCAGCAGTGACAGTCGCAGCACTGACAGTGACAGCAGTGACAGTGACAGCAGTGACAGTCGCAGCAATGATAGTCGCAGCAGTGGCAGTAGCAGCAGTGACAGTCGCAGCAGTTACAGTAGCAACAGTGACAGCAGTAGCAGTGACAGCAGCAGCAGTGACAGCAGTAGCAGTGGTAGTAATATTAGTGACAGTATCAGCAGTGACAGTAGCAACAGTGACAGTCACAGCAATGACCGTAGCAGTAGTGACAGTAGCAACAGTGACAGTAGTAGCAGTGGCAGTAGCAGCAGTGGCAGTACTATTAGTGACAGTATCAGCAGTGACAGTAGTAACAGTGACAGTCACAGCAATGACAGTAGCTTGATTGATTGATTGATTGGTGGTTGCTTTACACCGTATCGGCAGCATAGGCCATATTCAGGGCGAGAAATGTTTGTTTTTTGTTCAAACCATCGCTTTTACATGTAAAAGCAGACAATCAATTATGTGCCAAATCAGAAAGCTCACAATCATATAGTTGTGGTCAAGGGAAACAAATTCCCATAGAAAAAGAAAAGTTTTATTAATAATTGATAGAATCTATTTAGTAAACTATATGAGGTGGTACAGTCCAGCTGCCCTCAAAAAGGCTAAAATGTTTTCCTGTTTTACCTTAGTAAAAAGGTCATGCATACTGTCTGCAGTGTAGAACTGTTGGCGCAGGGCCAAAAAATCAACGCAACTTAGTAAAATGTGTTTGAGTGTCAGCGGGGACTGACACCCAATACATTCAGGGGGAGGTTCCCCCTTGAGCAGAAAAGCATGTGTAAGCCACGAGTGGCCAATACGGCAGCGGCTAAGGACCACTTGGTCCCGCCGACCTCCCGCATGAGTCTGTGGTGGCTTTCCCACAGATGGTTCAATTTCTTTAAGTTTATTAATGTTTTCATCCCACTCATGTTGCCATTTGGATTTTATGTGGGTGGCTATTAGTGGTTTCAGATCAGAGTGAGGGATCAGACACGGTTCAAGATCACAGTTCAGGGCCTTCTTCACAGCCCGATCAGCTCGTTCGCTTCCTTGTATGCCGGCATGGCCAGGCACCCAGCACAGGTGGATGTCATACCCATCCATTGTCAGTTGGTTCATTTTATAAATGACCGTTGCTAGAATAGGGTGGCGGTTGGAGTGTGGATAGAGGTGGGTGTGTGAGAGTGTGGGAGTGTGGGTAGAGGTGGGGGTCGGGATGTGGGTAGAGGTGGGGGTGTGGGTGTATGTGTAAGTGTGTGTGAGTATGTGGGTATGTGAGTGTGTCTGAGTGAGTGTCTGAGTGAGTGAGTGTTTGAGTGTGTGTGAGTGTTTGAGTGTGTTAATGTGTGACTGTTTGAGTGTGTGAATGTGTGAGTGTGTGAGTGTGTGAGTGAGTGAGTGTTTGAGTGTGTAAATGTGTGAGTGTGTGAGTGTGTGTGTCAACGTGTGAGTGAGTGTGTGAGTGAGTGAATGTGTGAATGTGTGAGTGTGTGCATGTGAGTGTGTGTGTCAACGTGTGAGTGAGTGAATGTGTGAGTGTGTGGGTGCTGAGAGTAGGGGTGAGTGTGTGTGTGGTTGCTGAGGGTAGGGTGAGTGTGAGTGTGAGTGTGTGTATGTGTATGTGTATGTGTATGTCTATGTGGGTATGCAGGTATTGCAATACCTCAGGGAGTTTGACGCCTTGCCCTGCAGAGTTGTAAACCACTGCCTTGTTGTACAGGTTCTTGGCAGAACCGAAGGCTAAGGGAGCAAACCCTGAACAGAAAAGCATGTCCCTGTGGCAGCATCAAGGGCGGTTGATGTATGGAACTCCCAACATCTCCTGAGCAGCCACTGCAGGGACAAATAGTTTTGCGCCTGTCTGGACATGTTCTTGCCGGTGTGAGAACTCTATTTGCTCCCCAAGAGAGTGCCGCTGGTAACTTGCAAAAGCCAGCAGCACTTCAACACTTTTGCAGGCACCTTTCATGAAATGTGATCGAACAGACTGTGGGAACTATAGAGGAACCTCTCTTCTTCCCATAGTAGGCAAGATCTTCGCCAGGATCCTCCTCAACAGACTATCTATTCACATAACACCTGATGTAGTTCCAGAGACACAGTGTGGCTTCAGAGGTAACCGGAGCACCGTGGATATGATATTTTGTCAAGAAAAGTGCATTGAGCAGGAGCAACCACTGTACATGGTATTTGTTGATTTCGCTAAGGCATTCAATACAGTCAGGAGGTCCGGGCTATGCCAGCTACTGAGGAAGTATGGATGCCCAGAGAAGTTCACAACTATGATTGAGGCTCTACATACGGGAATGATAGCGAATGTTAGTGGAGGGGAAGTCTCGGAATCGTTCGGGGTTACCAATGGGGTCAAGCAAGGTTGTGTCCTGGCCCCCAAGCTCTTCTCATTCTTCCTCAATGCTCGGTGAGGCTTTCCGAGGCACAGGGGATGGCGTCTATATACAGTCCAGGCAGAGCGCTGACCTAATCAATGTCGCACACTTCAGAGCGAAGACTACGACTACTCAGACACTGGTGAGAGAGCTGCTATTCGCAGATGACAGTACACTGGTTGCCGACTCTGCTGATGAGATACAGAAAATAGTGGGCCCTTTCTCCGATGCATCAAAGAAGTTTGGCCTGAAGATTAACATCAAGAAGACGGAGGTGCTGTACCAACCCAACTCTACAAGAACCCGAGGGGAGGAGATCATGGTTGATGGAAACAAGCTGAACTCTCTTCCGGAATTCACCTACCTCAGAAGCACTATATCAAGTGATGGACTCATTGATGCTGAAATACAGAGGAGGATGGCCAAGGCTAGCACATCTTTCAGCTGACTACGCCAGAGAGTCTGGAACAACCACCATGTGTCCATGCGGGTCAAAGGCAAGATCTACCGTGCAATCGTGCTATCCACCCTACTATACGGAGCCGAGGCCTGGACAGTGTACAGACGACAGGTGAAAATCTGCATGCCTTCATGATGCGGCATCTGCGTTCGATCATGAGGCTAACCTGGAAGGACAAAGTGACAAATAAGGAAATACTCGAACGGACGGGGCTGCCCTCTATGGAAGATCTTCTGATCAAAAAGAATCTCCGGTGGACTGGACACCTCATGAGGATGTCATCAGACAGGCTACCAAAGCAGATCCTCTATTCTCAACTGTCTTCTGGTTACAGAAAGAGAGGGCGCCCTCGTCTCCGGTTCAAGGATACCATCAAGAGAAACCTGAAGCTGAGAGACATTAAGACTGACTCATGGACACAACTCTCACAGCAGAGAGCTAAATGGAGAGTGGCAGTCAAGTAATGAAAGCAGTCTTTGTCGGATGGCGACCGACAGCATGATGATGATGATGATAATGATGATGCCTATGTATGTGTGGGTAGGGGTGAGTGAGTGTGAGTGTGAGTGTGAGTGTGAGTGTGTGTATGTGTGGGTTCTGAGGGTAGGGGTGAGTGTGCGGGGTGTACAGTGCTCAAGGAAGAACCGTCTGTGTATGTGGAGGCCGGCGGTGGGGGGGGGGGGGGGGGGGGGGGTGCCGGGGCGGGGCCGGCAGCTCGCCACGACCCGCCCTTCTCCATCACCCCGGTAATGAGGGCGTCCCCGGCT
The DNA here is from genome assembly GCA_030323885.1 of Branchipolynoe longqiensis. Taxonomy (NCBI): domain Eukaryota; kingdom Metazoa; phylum Annelida; class Polychaeta; order Phyllodocida; family Polynoidae; genus Branchipolynoe; species Branchipolynoe longqiensis. The sequence continues at coordinate 117,202,390 of CM059188.1, forward strand.
TGCTGAATGAACACCATTTCTCACAGCTTTTGTTGCCGACGGCCGCCCGTAAATAATAGAGCACCCCCGGGAGTAGAGAGGGGCCGGGCTGTGGGTCGGTCGGCACGGTTACTAGCACTAGTAGTAGTAGTAGTACTAGTGGTAGCAGTAGTAGAACTAGTGTTAGTAGTAAGGGAGAGCGGGTACCCATGGAGGGTGTGGGAGAGGAGGGTTGTGGTAGGAGGGAATCAGTTTTAGTGCTAAGGGAGGGTCCGGTGGTCAGGGAGGATCAGTGCTAAGGGAGGGTCGGTTCCTGGTAGTAGAACTAGTAAGGCAGAGTAGGTACTCATGGAGGGTGTGGGCTAAGGGAAGGGTTAAGTGTTCGAGGGAATCAGTACTAAGGGAGGGTTTAGTGTTTGGGGAGGATCAGTGGTCAAGGAGGAATAGTGTTCGGGGAATATCACTATCAGTGCTAAGGGATGGTTCGGTAGTCAAGGAAGATCAGTGCTAAGGGAGGGTTGGTTGCTAGTACTAGTAGTAGAACAAGTAAGGCAGAGCAGCTACTCATGAAGGTTGTGGGATAAGGGGAAGGTTAAGTGTTCGGGGAGAATCAGTGCTAAGGGAGGGTTCAATGTTTGGGGAGAATCAGTATTAGAGGATTCAGTAGTCAGGGAGGATCAGTGCTAAGAGAGGCTCAACACTAAGGGAGGGTAAGTGTTAAGGGAGATCCAACACTAAGGGAGGGTCAGTGTTAAGGGAGGCTCAACACCAAGGGTGGGTCAGTGATAAGGGGGGGGGGCGCAACACTAAGGGAGGGTCAGCGTTAACTGAGACTCAACACTAAGGGAGGGTCAGCATTAACTGAAGCTAAACACTAAGGGAGGGTCAGCATTAACTGAAGCTCAACACTAAGGGAGGGTCAGCGTTAACTGAGGTCAACACTAAGGGAGAGTCAGTGTTACCGGGAGGATCCCAGCACCTACCAGGCTCCAGGCCTGATGCATCCGTCTCCCACCCACCCCACCCACCGCCACCCGCACCACACACACTACCCTCCCCCACCCACCACTACCCTCACACACGACCTCTCCAACCCAACCCAGTGATCCAGGTCATTTCCACACACTATTGGCACTTCACGGGGGTAGAGGGTGGGGGGTGGGGAGGGGGTGGGGTGGAGGTGGAAGCGCTACGTGCACCCATGCCCTACTGCAGCTGAGCGTAGATGTTGCTACTAAGGCTAAGGTGTAAAAACCCCAACAAACAATCAAACAGCTGACGACAAGTTAACGGTGCGAGGCCGATGAAAGTGTACAATTTTTGAAACTGGTGGGTCCATGGCTAGTCCTGCCGGTGGTGCTGGTGGTGGTGCTGGTGGTGGTGTCGGTGGTGGTGATTGTGGTGGTGGTGGTGGTGGTGCTGGTGATGCTGGTGGTGCTGGTGGTGCTGGTGGTACTGGTGGTTCTGGTGGTGCTGGTGGTGCTGGTGGTTCTGGTGGTGCTGGTGGTGCTGGTGGTGCTGGTGGTGCTGGTGATGGTGGTGGTGTTGGTGGTGCTGGTGGTTCTGGTGGTGGTGCTGGTGGTGCTGGTGGTGCTGGTGGTGCTGGTGGTGCTGGTGGTGCTGGTGGTGCTGGTGCTGGTGGTGCTCATGGTGGTGGTGGTGGTGGTGGTGGTGTTGGTGGTGCTGGTGGTTCTGTTGGTGGTGGTGGTTCTGGTGGTGGTGGTGCTGGTGGTGCTGGGTCTAGCACTCGTGGCGGTGGGATTAAGGCGGTTGTCTCGAGTGGTGCTGGTGTTGGTGGTGGTGGTGCACCGTGCACTAGTCGCCGTGGGAGGGTGTTGTCGGGGTGGGTGGGGGTTGGCTGTGGGTCGGGGCTGTACTTGAGTTATTGAGAGATTACGATGACAAATCAAGCTGCCAGTCTGTATTACACACCATTATGAGTCTCTGTCAGGCGTTGCCGCCGCAGGCTCGGGAGGTGGCCCTCGGGAGGTGTACCTCGGGAGGTGGCCCTCGGGAGGTGGCCCTCGGGAGGTGGCCCTCGGGAGGTGTAGCTCGGGAGGTAGCCCTCGGGAGGTGGCCCTCGGGAGGTGGCCATCGGGAGGTGGCCCTCGGGAGGTGGCCCTCGGGTTTGTAGCCCTCCGCATGGTGGCCCTCATAGTGGTGGTGGCCCTCATGGTGGTGGCCCTCGGAAACATGGATCTTGGGGTGATGACCCTCGGGCTTATCGCCCTCGGGGTGGTGGCCCTCGTAGTGGCCGTCAAAGTGGCCCTCGGGACGATGGCCCTCGGGGTGGTGGCCCTCGGGGTGGTGGCCCTCGGGGTGGTGGCCCTCGGAGCGGCCGTCAAAGTGGCCCTCGCGACGATGGTCTTCGGGGTGGTGGCCCTAGGGGTGGTGGCTATCGGAGTGGCCTTCAAAGTGGCCCTCGGGAAGATGGCCCATGTGGTGGTGGCCCTCGGGACAATGACTGAGGATGCAGTAGTGATGTAGAAGTAGTAAGTACTGTGGTTGGGTGGAAAACTGTTATTTATTAATCCCTGTCCTGGTATGAATTTAGATGTTGCCAGGACGTAAAACTCCAACAACCAACCGGCTATTTATTAATGGGTTATGGGTTTTGGTGGCATGGCACTTGGTAAGTGTCATGTGCATTCATGTGTCATGGCCGAATCACTAGAGTGCAGGCCTCCCGTGTCGGAAGGACTGGAGTTTGATTTCTGGTCAAGTCAAACTAATGACTTTACAAATGTATACTTGTCGCTTCCTAGCGAGGGGCTCAGCATTATTAGGATAGGACAAGGACCGGTTGGCTCAGTGTCACGATAATGTGACTGAATGGGATCTCGGGTGATGTTGCTGTCGGCCTGGTCTCCCAGTGGGACATCCCTATGAAGTTACCATGAGTGTGCACGGTCACAAGTCGGTACCCATCCTGATATGACCTTAGATGTTGCCAGGATGTAAAACTCCAATAACCAACCAAAACTGCAGGTTTTCATTGTGGTATCAATAGAAGAGTCTAGTATCATTCATGGAGTCATTATTGACTATAACTCGTCTTGTGGCCATGTGTGTATATATATATACACATGTGAAATGTCTACATATATGTATACATACGGGGACATGTCTGATTCTAGATAGAGATTCAAATTGCAGATTTGTTGCAACAATATATTTAGCAAAATTATAAAGTTTAATTTAATGTAACATTGGTTGCTCGGCTGGAATATCACCCCTTGGAGAAACCGCGTTCTAGTCCTGGCATTGAGAGAGCATGTTCTGCGCCTGTCTGGACATGTTCTTGCCGGTGTGAAACCTCTATTTGCTCCCCGAGAGAGTGCCGCTGGTAACTTGCAAAAGCCAGCAGCACTTCAACACTTTTGCAGGCAGCTTTCATGAAATGAGCATGCCTTCATGATGCGACATCTGCGTTCAATCATGAGGCTAACCTGGAAGGACAAAGTGACAAATAAGGAAATACTTGAACAGATGGGGCTGCCCTCTATGGAAGATCTTCTGATCAAAAAGAATCTCTGGTGGACTGGACACCTCATGAGGATGTCATCAGACAGGCTACCAAAGCAGGTCCTCTATTCTCAACTGTCTTCTGGTTAGCTGAGAGACATTAAGACCGACTCATGGACATCACTCTCACAGCAGAGAGCTAAATGGAGAGTGGCAGTCAAGTAATGAAAGCAGTCTTTGTCGCATCGCGACTGACAGCATGATGATGATGATGATGATGATGGAGAACCTGCACAGAGTGATCTTACTACATGTTTGTGGTTAAATAAAACTCAACTCAACTACAGTTTTATTTGGAACTAGACCCAGAAGCACGTCTTAATTCGGCGCTATTTCCTCACGGAGCCTGGAGGAAGAATTTTACTATTTACTTTTTAAAATTTAAAACAAATAAATTAAAAATCTCCCAAGAACCAGATTTGTTCGTCTCCGTCTGGTTTGCTATGTACTCCACTTGTGTTGGCTACCCTGCTTTCGTCTTTTATATATTTTTGGATCGAGCGTGGTGACGGAATCGGTAGAGCGCAGGCCTCGCCTGTGGGAGATCGGTAGTTTGGTTGCCTGTTGAGTCAACGAATGACTTATAAAATTTATACTTGTCGCTTCCTAGCCTGGCGCTTGGCATTAATATGATAGGGCAAGGACTGGTTAGTGCAGTGTCAGGATAATGTGACTGAGTGGGATATCGGGTCATGGTGGTGGCAGCCTGATTTTCCAGTGGGGCAGCACTATGAAGCTGCCATCAGTGTGCACTGTCACAAGTCAGTACCGGTCCTGATAGGACCTTAGATGTTGCCAGGATGTAAAACTCCAACACATAACCAACAATCTTTTATTTTTTTCTTTCTTCTTCACGAAGACTGCCGGGTGGTGTTGAGATGGCATGTTCTAGTCCTGGCGTTGAGATGGCATGTTCTAGTCCTGGTGTTGAGATGGCATGTTCTAGTCCTGGTGCTGAGATGGCATGTTCTAGTCCTGGTGTTGAGATGTCATGTTGTAGTCCTAGTGTTGAGATGGGATTTTCTAGTCCTGGTGTTGAAATGTCATGTTTTAGTCCTGGTGTTGAAATGTCATGTTCTAGTCCTGGCATTGAGATGGCGTGTTCTAGTCCTGGCATTGAGATGGCATGTTCTAGTCCTGGCATTGAGATGGTATGTTCTAGTCCTGGTGTTGAGATGGCATGTTCTAGTCCTGGCGTTGAGATGGCATGTTCTAGTCCTGGTGTTGAGATGGCATGTTGTAGTCCTAGTGTTGAGATGGGGTTTTCTAGTCCTCGTGTTGAGATGGCATGTTCTAGTCCTGGCATTGAGATGGCATGTTCTAGTCCTGGCATTGAGATGGCATGTTCTAGTCCTGGCATTGAGATGGTATGTTCTAGTCCTGGTGTTGAGATGGCATGTTCTAGTCCTGGCGTTGAGATGGCATGTTCTAGTCCTGGTGTTGAGATGGCATGTTGTAGTCCTAGTGTTGAGATGGGGTTTTCTAGTCCTCTGTTGAGATGCATGTTCTAGTCCTGCATTGAGATGGCATGTTCTAGTCCTGCCATTGAGATGGCATGTTCTAGTCCTGGCATTGAGATGGCATGTTCTAGTCCTGCATTGAGATGGCATGTTCTAGTCCTGCATTGAGATGGCATGTTCTAGTCCTGCATTGAGATGGCATGTTCTAGTCCTGCCATTGAGATGGCATGTTCTAGTCCTGCATTGAGATGGCATGTTCTAGTCCTGCATTAAGATGGCATGTTCTAGTCCTGCATTGAGATGGCATGTTCTAGTCCTGGCATTGAGATGGCATGTTCTAGTCCTGCATTGAGATGGCATGTTCTAGTCCTGTCGTTGAGGTGGCATGCTTTAGTCCTGGTGTTGAGATGGCATGTTGTAGTCCTAGTGTTGAGATGGCATGTTCTAGTCCTGCCATTGAGATGGCATGTTCTAGTCCTGGCATTGAGATGGCATGTTCTAGTCCTGCATTAAGATGGCATGTTCTAGTCCTGCCATTGAGATGGCATGTTCTAGTCCTGCATTGAGATGGCATGTTCTAGTCCTGCGTTGAGATGGCATGTTCTAGTCCTGGCGTTGAGATGGCATGTTCTAGTCCTGCCGCCTGTGGTTGGAAGGTGGCTGGGAGAGGGCTCGCCTCTGCTGCCTGATTCCATTATGTAGTCATCATCCATGATTTAGGAGGGAATTACTTGGCCCAGCACGTAGCGTGAGCGAGCAGCCCATCAGGACCTGTTATTGATTAAGCACCCGCCGGGTTGCCTGTCTACCTACCTACCTACCCACCTACCTACCTACCTACCGCCTGTCTGCCTGCCTGCCTCTTCCACCGCTAGGTGTCGGTGGGGGTGGGGGTGAGGGTGAGGGTTGGGGTAGGGTAGAGAGTGGAAGGGGTGGATGGGGGTGAGAGTGAGGGTTCGGGGGGGTTCGGTTGACGGGTGGGTGGGAGGGGGTGGGTGGGGTTGGTTTTGGGGTGGGGGTGGGTGTGGGTTTCACTATCAGGGGGCTCAGGGGGGCTGGGGTGAGGGTGTGGGTGTTGGTGTGGGTGTTGGTGTAGGTGAGAGGATGCGTGGAGGGGAGGGTGGTGGTGAGGGGGGTAGGGTTAGGGTTGGAGTTTGGTGGGGGTGCATGGTGGGGGGGTGAGGGGGGGAATGGAAGTGAGGTGGGGGTGGGATGTGGGATGGGTGTGATTTTTGGGGAGTTTTCAGTCGCATTGGTGCGCTGAAGGCTGCAAATCTGCAGCACTGAATAGGCACCGCTGAAAGCGGTCTAGGGTGTGGTGGTGGTGGACGAGGGGTTGTTGTTCGGTTGGGATGTAGGGTGGGGTGAGGGTGGGGTGGCAATTGGGCGTAGGGTGTGGGGGTGGAGATGGGGGTGGTGTTCTGTGGTTGTTTTTGTTTTGGGGAAGTTTTCAGTCGCATTGGTGCGCTGAAGGCTGCAAATCTGCAACACTGAATGGGCACCGCTGAAAGCAGTCCCGTGTGGTCGGGAGTTGGCTTCCGATGGGTAGTGATCAGAGGAATTGGGGGCGGGGGGAGGGGGGAGGAAGGAAAAAGGCAGCCTAAGGAGCCCAACCACAGTCCTCTGAGAGAGCCGGGGGAGGCTGGGTGGTTTGTGTAGTTTTACGCCCAAGTAAGACCCTAGGCCATACCAGGACATGCACCGACTTGTGACAGCGCACACTCATGGCGACTTTATAGTGATGCCCCACTGGGAAATCAGGCCGCTGGCACCATGACCTGATGTCCCACACAGTCACATTATCCTGACACTGTGCGACCAGTCCCTGTCCTGATCTCATAATGCCAAGCGCCGAGCAGCAAGAGGTACCTATTTTATAAGTCATTGGTTTGACTCGACCGGGATCCAAATTTCAGTCCCTCCAGATTCAACGGTATGCACAGTAAGTCCGGCCAAGGCCAGAGGAAGAAGTGAAGTGAGGATGGGATTAGTTAGTCAGTGGGTGGGGTTACCTGTTAGTTGTTAGTGAAAATTAGTGGTTAGTTGGTAGTGGTGTCAAGTCAGCTATGGCGAATGTTCGGTGGTGTGTAGAGTGGGTGTGGATGTGTGCGTGGGTGGGTAGGACTGATACTGAGCTAACCTGTCCTTGCCTTAACGTGATAATACCAAGCACCAGGCTAGGTATTGATTGATAAGTATAAATTTGATAAGTCATTCATTTGACTCGGCTGGGATTTTCAATCTCCTGAAACTTACGCATCGGAAGCTTCTTACCAATTCGTGCTCTGCATCCGGTCTGCCCGTGTGGGACTGTGGGTATGTCGGCATGTTGTGTGGGTGTGGGGGTAGGCAATAATAGCAATCAGTCGATGAGAAGTGACTTTGTCCCGCCACATCCAGGCACGCGCCATTAATGGTTAGACAATATCTCTCACAATCATGATGAGACTGCTCAAATATTTAACATCGATTGGCCTCAGTGTGTTGTTGTTGGTGGTGCGCGGTGTACTAATACTACAGTATAACCCCGTTAAACCAAACTTGAAGGGACCCTAGAAATTTGTTTGGATTAACCGATCATTGGTGTAACCAAGCTTTGGCTTCGACTTTGACTTGGCTTTGGCAAAAACGCGGGTGCATTATCAATGTAATATACAATGTATGTGGACACTTTGATTATTGTTTTTGAATATATATAGGGTATAACCCCGATATTCCAAACTTGGTTAACCCAAACGTTCGGTTAATCCTAACTCTTTTCGGCACCCGGCAAAATACTACCATTTATCATATAAACAATTCGGTGGGGGTTGGCATTCGTGTATACTGTATACTGTGAGGGCAAGACTAATATCACGGTGACTAGATATAAATTCGAAACATATAATCAAGGGCAGGAAAACATGGACACCTACATATGAGAATTGCGACAGCGTATCGATCATAGTGAATATGGCGACACCGAAGATCCACTTATGCGCGATAGACTGGTGAGTGACAATAAATGTAATACCCTCAGGGACTGCTGTTTTTGGGGAGTTTTCAGTCGCATTGGTGTGCTGAAGGCTGCAAATCTGCAGCACTGAATGGGCACTGCTGAAAGCGGTCCCATATGGTCAGGAGTTGGCTTCCAATGGGTCGTGATCAGAGGAATTGGGTGGGGGGTGGGGGGAAAGGGAAGGAAAAAGGCAGCCTAAGAGCCCAACCAGTCCACTGAGGGGGCCGAGCAGCAACAGGTACCTATTTTATAAGTCATTGGTTTGACTCGACCAGGATCCAAACTTCAGTCCCTCCAGATTAACCGGTATGCACATAAGTCCATCCAAGACTAGAGGAAGAAGTGAAGTGAGGATGGGATTAGGTAGGCAGTGGGTGGGGTTACCTGTTAGTTGTTAGTGAAAATTAGTGGTTAGTTGGTAGTGGTGTCAAGTCAACTGTGGCGATGAGGTCGGGCCTGCTAGTCGTCGGTGTCATGGTCTGGGTGACCGACAGTGCTGATGATATCTGCGTTCTGGTGGTAGAAGCGAGCAAGTGCATTCCAGGATGACTTGGAAATCCTGGAGAGGATAGCCAGAGCGGCCCTATTGTTGCTGACTTGGCGGTCAGAGTCCTCCATGAAGTCATTGATGGCAGATCTGTCGATGGCGCCACATGAGGCAAGTATGTGATCCACATTGAAGATCTTAGTGCCACAGGGACAGCGCTGGCGGTAGGCAGTCCTGAAGCGGTTGATGGCAACGTGGGTAGAAGAAGGAAGGCCGACTGGATGGGGGATGTTCGTTCTGACCAGGGTGTTCCAGAGCCAGCTTATTGAATAAGGGTTCCATACTTGTTCCTTCTGTGTGGCGCATTCCCAGAGTTTGGTGGTGGTTCAAGAAGCGTCGGCGGTCAGTTTGGTGAGGGATGGCTGTCTCCACGTCTGCTCGGTTGGCACCTGCTAGAGCGGCACAGTCGGCCTGGTCATTACCATAGAGTCCTATATGGGAGGGGACCCATAGCAGGACTGTGTTGAGGTGTGCCTGATGTCTGGTCGAGATTATAATCTGGATCGCGTCGGTAAGGGAGTGTCTGGAGTTTGGGCGGGCAATCTCTTTGATGGCATTCAGAGAATCGGTAATGATGATAGCACTTGAGTTGTGGCGGTCTTCGAGGGCCAAGTGAATGGTGGCGAGCTCGGTATCGAGAGTGGAAGCAAAGTCTGACACCCTGGTGGTGTTCTTTGTGTTGGAGAAGGGGATGAAGATTCCGGCTCCGGCTCTACCTGATGTTGGGTTAAGGGAGCCATCGGTGTAGACCGTCTTTGCAAGGGGAAAGTCCACCTTCGCCTGAGTTATGGCCTCGAGAGCCAGGGAGTGGAGTTCTGGGGTGGTGTAAACCGCCTTGGCAGCAACTAGGTTGGTGGTTCGGGTTTCCACTGGAATGGAAACCCATGGTGGCTTGTGAGGGCTCAGGGCGGAGTCTGCAATGTGGAGTCTGTGGGAGTCCTTGAGGGTGGTGATGGCGTCCTTGAGGCAGTAGGAGATGTGAGGGTGACTGCGGGTCCCATCTCAGAGGTAGGCCGCGGCTCTGCGGATTGTTGGTGAAAGGCCTGAGGAGAGGGTTCTTGTGAGGTGGGTGGTGAGAAGCTGTTTGCCTCAGAGGTGGAGGGTAGGCGGCCGGATTCAAGGAGGAGGATCTCGATCCTGGTGGTGCTGGGAACACGGAGGACAAGGCTGGCAGCCTGGTGTTGGATGTTCTCAAGTTTTCGGAACTCATTCAGGAAGATCTTGACTCCAACGTGTCCATATCATTAAAGTACTCACCCTCCCCCCCCTCATCACCCGCACCTTCATGCCACATAGACCGGTCTCACCATACCTTATCCTGATTAAGTTCCGTCCCCAGACCACTAGAATCCCCCCACACCACCCCCCTCCACTCCGCCCCCACCCCCACCCCTACATCCACCCCCACCCCACAACCACGCACCTCCACCCTCATCTCCTACCCCCATCCCAACCAACACCCACCCCCACCTGCAAACCCGCACCTGCACACACCCACAACCACATCCACACCATCACCTGCCCCCACCCCCACCCCCACATCCATCCCCACCCCACCCCCCACCCCCACCACACACACTCACCCCACCAGCCCTATCCCACCCCTACCACCCCATCCCAACCACCCACCCCAACCCCACACCCCACCCCTACACCCCACCCCCACACACCATCCACACCATCACACCACACCATCATCACACCCACCCACTCAGCACCCACCACCCCACCATCACACATTACCATCACCCCACCCCCACCCACCCACCCACACCCGCACCCACGCCCCACAACCCATCTCCCCCACCCCACACCCACACCATCACCATCACACGCCCCACACCCACACGCCACCGCACCCACACCATCACCACACCATTACCATCACCCCACCCCCCCCCCCCCCCACCCCGACCCCCACACGCCCACACCCACACCATCACCATCACCATCACCCACACCACACCCACAACCACACCACACTTCTCACCACCACCACCCGCACCACCACCACCACCACCATCACATCACACACACCACCCACCCACACCCACCACCACACACACCCATCACCCACACCACAACCACACCACACCCACACCCACACCACACCACCACCATCACCATCACCATCAACCACCACCGCACCATTCCCCACCACCCACACACCAACACCACAACCCTCACCCACACCCACACCCACCCACACCCACACACACCCACGCCCACACCCACACCCACACCCACACCAAACCCACACCCAAACCCACCCCCCCACCGCCCCATCCCCCCCCCCCCCCCCCCCCCACTCCCCTGCAGCGGTCTGCGGGGTGGTATTGATGTGTGGAATTAGGGTGGAGAGGGTGTTTGTTGGGACGCTGCCCGGTGCTGGGGCCAGCCCTAATTGTTTCACTGCTGTACAAAGAGCAGATTGCCGCTCGGTTTTACCGCTATCCGAGTGTAGTTAGTGTTTCTGTTGTCAGAGACAGCCCCGAGGTGAGTGGGTGTGGGGGGTGAAGGGGGGGGGCGATGGTGGAGAGTGTGTGTCAGGGAGGGAACGGTGGACTGTGGTAAGGATTGTGTGTTGGGGGGGGGGGGGGGTATTGGGGAGGGAACGGTGGACTGTGGTAAAGATTTGTGTTGCGGAGTAGAGTGGGGTTTTTGGTAGAGATTGTGTATTGGTGAGGGTAGGGTGGACTGTGGTAGAGAGTGTGTGTTCAGGAGGGGAGTGGGGATTTATATGTTGGGGAGGGAAGGGTGGACTGTGGTAGATATTGTGTGTCGGGAAGGTAGGGGACTATGGTAAAGAGTGTGTGTTGGGGAGGGCAGAGGGACTGTGATAGAGAGTGTGTGTTGTTACAGAGGGAATGGGGGCTCTGGTAGAGATTGTGTGTCAATAGGAGGGGGAAGGGGGGAGTGTGGTAGAAATAGTGTGTTGGGGATGGGGAGGGGAAGGGGTCTGTGGTAGAGATTGTGTGTTGGGGATGGTAGGGGGGGGGGCCGGGATACTGATAGAGATTGTGTGGTGTTAGAGAGGGAAAGGGGGGCTCTGGTAGAGATTGTGTGTTGGGGAGGGTAGTGGGGGCTGTGGTAGAGATTGTGTGATGGGGAGGGTAGGGGACTGTTGTAGTTAGTGTGTGTTGGGGAGGGTAGGGGAGTGTGGTAGAGATTGTGTGTTATTAGAGAGGGAAGATGTATGAGGTTGTGAGTGTGACGTGTTGATATTGTGTGTGTGCTGGTGTTATGTGTGTGGTATGTGCTGGTGTTGTGTGAGTGTGTGAGTGTGTGAGTGTGTGCGTGTCTGTGTGTGTGCGCGTGTGTGAGTGTGTGAGTATGTGAGTCTGTGTGTGTGCGTGTGTGAGTGTGTGAGTGTATTAGTGTGTTAGTGTGTGAGTGTGTAAATATGTGAGTGTGTTAGTGTGTGAGTGTGTGAGTGCGTGAGTGTGTGAGTGTGTGACTGTGAGTGTGCGAGTACGTGTCTGTGAGTGTGTGAGTGTGTGCGTCTACGCGTGTGCGCGTGTGCGCGTGTGTGAGTGTGTGAGTGTGTGAGTGTGTGAGTGTGTGAGTGTGTGAGTGTGTGAGTGTGTGAGTGTGTGAGTGTGTGAGTGTGTGAGTGTGTGAGTGTGTGAGTGTGTGAGTGTGTGAGTGTGTGAGTGTGGGAGTGTGGGAGTGTGGGAGTGTCGGAGTGTCGGAGTGTCGGAGTGTCGGAGTGTCGGAGTGTCGGAGTGTGTGACGGTGAGTGTGCGTGTGTGAGTGTGTGCGCGTGTGTGAGTTTGTGAGCGTGTGCGTGTGTGAGTGTGTGAGTGTGTGAGTGTGTGAGTGTGTGAGTGTGTGAGTGTGTGAGTGTGCGAGTGTGCGAGTGTGTGTGAGGTGTGTGAGTGTGTGAGTGTGTGAGTGTGTGAGTGTGTGACTGTGAGTGTGCGTGTGTGAGTGGTCCACTAGTTGTCTGCGCGTGGGTAGGTCTATGTGTGGTGCATAGTGGTTGTAGGTATGTCACCCTATTTAATACAGAAACCCTTTTATTGTTGGTTTTATTTAACATAAAATACTTGTGATTTTACCACAGTTCTATGCTCTTGTGGCATGCACTTCTGTGCTCCATTTTACCTGTTTGACTATTTTATCATTGCTTGACCCACACCCTCCCCAATACCCAATGTTTAGCTTTTGTACTGGGTGTGGGTTGAAATGCAGGAAGTGATAAATGTGGTATGTGTGGTGGCTGTGGTGGTAAGGACATGTAGTATGGATGGTAGTGGTAAGTGTTTGAGCGTGGTGTGTGATGTGTTAGGTGTGGTGTGGGTGTGTTGAGGATGCTGAGTGTGGTGGGTGTTGGGGGTGGGTATATGACCATACCACTTCAGTTTATGTCTCTTTCCAATCTTTAGGACATGGTCAGGTGGTCCAATTACCTGCTGGAGATTAGCATAGACTTCCTCATTGATAACATCGTCTTTGTATCACATGCGTAGTATCTTACTGTGGCACATTATTTCCATGGTTTCTATTCTTCTTTGGAGCTTCGCTGTGATGGTCCATGATTCACAAGTATACAGGAAGATGGCTGTGACAAGGGAGCGCGCCAGTCATATTTTAAAGCTGAGAGAAATACTATTGTCAAATCAAACTGGGTTCAGCCTTGACAATGCAGCCGTTGTCTGTGCTATACGAGAGAGTATCTCCGGCATGGAACCCTGATCAATTATTGCAGAGCCTGGATATTTTAAGCTTGTGACTATCATAAGCCTTTGTGCATTCACTTTGATCTCTGTGTTGATGCCATTGATGCCAGCCAGCAGTTTGGTCTTCTCGGCACTGATCTCCATGGAGGCTTTGTAAAGACTTTCTAAATTGACACACATTGCCTGCTTGAAACCCAACTTCCCTGCACTACTTACGAGGTCGTGACCGAAACGACCTCTAACCATCCCACTCCCAGCAGCCATCTTAGGCGTAATCGATTAATCGACTCGGGTCACCCGAGCCACTTTTTGGCGCATGCGCACATCCTGCAGACTGTGGTCGAAAAATCGAATACGCTTCTCCACGCTCAGGGTGAAAAAAATGGTGGCACTTTTTGTTTGTTTTTTAATAGCCGATATAATTACAGTAAAATAGGATTGAAATTGTTTTATGATGGCATAGTTTAGTGATATTTCCATTTCATTAATCTATGTTATTACCAACAAAAAATATGTATGACTGGTACCGCTGGCTGTTATCCTGCAGGATGGTACCAGCGCAAATGTGATGTCATCGCTCCTAGCTATCCCAGCCAAGAAGTGGGTTACTGGGGTCGGGTTGTTTTGCACACGGCACGTGTATTTGTCGACTCCAGTCGCGGTGTTCTCTTTGAACTTCTGATGACTCGGATGACCCGAGTCGACCGGGTCGTGTTAATCGATTACGGCCGTTATTACTTTGTTTGTTGTTTTACGTCCTAGCACCATTGAAGGGCATATCACGATAGGTACCGACTTGTGACAGTGCACACTCATGGTTACTTTCCAGTGCTGCCTGACTGTGAGACCAGACCACCTTAAATATTGGGACTTGTCACTTCCTAGCCTGGCACTCGGCATTATTAGGGTAGGACAAGGACTGGTTGGCTCAGTGTCAGGATAATGTGACTGAGTGGGATATTAGGTCATGCTGCTGGCAGCCCGGTCATGGTGCTGGCGACAGTAGGGCAGCACTATAATATAAAGTCGCCATGGTCATGAATGAGCGAGTGCTCATTTGGGGTTATTGCAGGGCACGCAGGACAGCGGAGATCGCCCCCCCTCCACCATGTTGAGGGTGGGGGGCGGGACACAACCACCCCTCCTGCCAATCACTGACAGTGGCCCCTCCCTCCTCACTCACTCACTGCCACCATCACACATTGCCCATCAGCCAATCACAGTCCCCTCAGAGCTGACAAGCATCAGCTCTCCTACACCCATAGTCACTCCATATCACCCATCTGGACTAACCACTACTCTCTTTTTACCCACCCATCCACACCGCAAAATTGTAAACCATATTATATTACTCATAAATTATTTTAATTAACAAACTCAACTTTGATTAATTAATCATAAATTTATTATTCATAATTAACCAACTACTGCTACCCGCTAGTTGCTCTGTCTTCTCCCATCTCCCTGACTCTGATCACCACATGATATTGTTCCTTGCAGCTCTCAGATCGCCGGCTGACCATAAACCACAAATGTAAAGCCCCCGGGGAATAAAGCCATGTTATCCCAACTTATGACTCCTCGTCCTGTGTGCCATTGCTGCAATGAGTGTGCACTGTCACAAGTCGGTACCCATCCTGATATGACCTTAGATGTTGCTGGGATGTAAAACAATGACAAACAAACAAACACGCATGATTGACCACGCCACTGATGCACCGACTCCTCTCGCACCACCCACGTGCTCCTCCTATCCCCATCCCCCCACCACCTCCCACCACAACCCCACCACCCCCACCCCCACCCCCACCCCCACCCCCACCACCCTCACCACCACCACCTCCAACACTACCACCCCCACCAACACCACCAACACCACACCACCACCACTACCACCACCCCCACCACCACCACTACCCTCCCCGTGCATGTATGGTTGGGTTGGGGCTGGGGGTTGCTGGTTGGGAGTAGGGGTTGCTGGTTGGGGTGAGGGCTGCTGGTTGGGGGTTGTTGGTTGGGGGTGGTGGTTGCTGGTGGGGGGGGGGGGTTGCTGGTTGGGAGTAGGGGTTGCTGGTTGGGAGTAGGGGTTGCTGGTTGGGGTGAGGGTTGCTGGTTGGGGGTTGTTGGTTGGGGGTGGTGGTTGCTGGTGGGGGTGGTGGTTGCTGGTTGGGGGTGGTGGTTGCTGGTTGGGGGTGGTGGTTGCGGGTTGGGGGGGGGGGTTGCTGGTTGGGGTGGGGGTTGTGGTTGGGGGTGGGGGGGTTGGTGGTTGGGGGTGGGGGTTGCTAGTTGGGGGTTGGAGTGCTAGTTGGGGGTGGTGGGGTGTTGCTAGTTGGGGGGTGGTTGCTGGCGGGGGTGGGGGGTTGCTGGTTGGGGGTGGGGGTTGCTAGTTGGGGGTTGGGGGTTGCTGGTTGGGGTGGGGTTGCTGGTTGGGGGTGGGGGTTGCTAGTTGGGGTGGTGGTTGCTGGTTGGGGGTGGGGGTTGCTGGTTGGGGGTGGGGGTTGCTGTTGGGGTTGGGGGTTGCTATTGGGGGTGGGGGTTGCTAGTGGGTTTTGTTGTGGTTGGGGTTGTTGGGTGTGGGTTGCTGTTTTGGGGGTGGGGGTTGCTGGTTGGGGGTGGTGGTTGCTGGTTGGGGGTGGGGGTTGCTGGTTGGGGGTGGTGGTTGCTAGTTGGGGTGGGGGTTGCTGCTTGGGGGTGGGGGTTGCTGGTTGGGCGTGGGGGTTGCTGGTTGGGGGTGGCTGTAGCGGACCGCACCACCCTTCCCACACCTCGGCAAACTTATTGTTATCGCCGCCAGGGGGCACTAGGGGGCGGGGATGTGTGCATGCAGTGGACCGGAAGTGGGAGAATGGAGCGGAAGTAGAGCACTGGGGCGTCTGGGTAAGGAGTAGGGAGGCATCGCCCGGTGGTTACTGGTTGGGGAGTGGGGAGTGGGGAGTGGGGGAGAGTTGGGGTGTGGGGAGAGGGGAGTAGGGATGAGGAGTGGAGAGTGGGAGCCGTGAGTGGGGAGTGGGAGTGGGAAGTAGGGAGTGGGGAGCGTGGGGGGGGTGGGAGTGGGGGAGTGGGGGCGGGGGGGGCTGGGGAGTGTGGCTTTAGGGGGTGAGGAATGGGGAGTGGGAGAGTGGGGGTGAGGGGCGTGGAGTGGGGGTGTGGGGTGGGGGAGTGAGGGCGGGTAGGGGGGAATAGGAGGTGGGTGGGGAGTAGGGAGTGGTGGGTGGGGGTTGGCGCGTGGGGAGTGGGGAGTGGGAATCAGTAGTGGGGAGTAAGGAGTCGGGAGTGGGTATGAGGAGTTGAGGTGGGGGCGGGAGTGGGGAGTGGGGAGTGGGGAGTGGGTGGGGAGTGTGGTGTGGGGTATGGGGAGGCAGTAGACGACCTATGGGAGGAGATCTGGATCCCACTCCCCACCCCCATATACATATACCAAAATGTTGCAGACGTGGCACCAAAAGAACTGGCATAGTTAAGGATAGCTCGTAACACCACTGAACACCTAATATGACAAAGCAACTGTCAAATGGAGACTATAGACTACATCACGGTTCCGACTGCGCATGCGCTGAAAACGGCCGTGGGAGCAAAGCCAAGGCGTATGGCCATTGACTTTGCCTATATGCGCATTGAAAAATGTCAGTTTTTTTCAAAATTAATAGAAATCCAAAACCCTAACCGTATAAATTTAATATAATCTTTTTGGTAATCATGTTTTCTGTATGTGTTCCAAGCGGTTTGTCTCTAGGTCATGTGGTTTTATCAATATTTTACTTTTTCTGTATGGAGATTGCTCACTGCCATTGACAATGCATTGAGTACTCTGGCTATGGCTCTAAGACTAAAGTCTGAGTGCCTAGATCTTTCTAAATCTAAATTTACATGGCATAAGATGTGCTGTTTATATTGATGTAAATGCAATACTGGATAAAAGATTAATATCTTAATTTATTATATATATTTTTTTAGTTGGTATTCTATGTTTCAAACAAGAGCTGAGATGAGCTGAAACTTGCACATTTCATAGCATGTATTAGCATGTGCCATGTGCTTTTGGGGGGGTTGTTTTGCTCTGATGCATCCCACAATGCACCACGCCGCTGGAACCGTTATGTAGTCTATTGCTGTTCAGAGATGAAAACAAGCTGCGATTAAACTTATTCGTTCTGGACAGGGTAAATAAGCCATCACCAAATAAAAAATGTAAAAAAATGAAAATGATGATGACAACTGCACCAATGCGACTTTATAGTGTTGCCCAACTGGAAGACTGGGCCACCAGCAGTATGATCCGATATCCTACTCAGTCATATCATTAAGATACTGAGCAAAGTAGGGCGTCAGATGTTGCTAGAATGTAAAACCCTAAACCATTCCGTCTGTGATTGTGAAAGATTACAATGAATCTACATGACTATTGGGCGATAAATTGATTATATTGCAAGACATCTGGCGACGCAGAAATTATGATAAGAGAGCCTGTTATTAAAGTAGTATGATGTTGCGGTAGTATGATGTCGCTGTAGTATGATGTTGCAGTAGTATGATGTCGTGGTAGTATGATGTCGCAGTAGTATGATGTTGCAGTAGTATGATGTTGCGGTAGTATGATGTCATGGTAGAATGATGTCATGGTAGTATGATGTCATGGTAGTATGATGTCATGGTAGTATGATGTCATGGTAGTATGATGTCATGGTAGTATGATGTCACAGTAGTATGATGTTGCAGTAGTATGATGTCGCAGTATTATGATGTCACAGTAGTATGATGTTGTGGTAGTATGATGTCACAGTAGTATGATGTCACAGTAGTATGATGTCGTGGTAGTATGATGTCATGGTAGTATGATGTCGTGGTAGTATGATGTTGTGGTCGTATGATGTCATGGTAGTATGATGTTGTGGTAGTATGATGCTGCGGTGGTATGATGTCGCGGTAGTATGATGTCGCGGTCGTATGCTGTCACGGTAGGTTGACGATGCCTCTTGATATGTCTTGTTTGATTTGTCGCAATTAATTGCAAGAAATAGGTCATTACCTCATTTCCATGTCACGTGGCATGAAAACGGCGCATGCCCAATCCGTGCTCAGTCTGTCAATGTGGCCGGATGTTGACACGTTGCCATGGTGACCTCACCTACTTCTTGCAGCGGGAGTGGGGTGGGGGCGTGGGGGGGGGGGGTGACAAGAGAGTGTGGGGAGTGGTGGTGGGGTGGGGGAGAGGGGGGGGTTAAGGTCAGAGACCTCTACCGGGAACACAGGAAAATAATAACCTCGAGATTGGCGTTGGTTATTCCTGATGAATATCTCATCTGTCCTCATTGACTACTGCACCTCTCATACCGCACCCCCCCACCCCACCGCACCGCACCCACTCCCACCCCACCCCACCACCCCCTCCACACTACCGCACCTCACCCCACCCCACCGCCCGCACCCCACCCCACCACACCCCACCCCACCCCACCCCACCCCACCCCACCCACCCCACTCCACACCCACACCCACCCCACCGCTCCGCACCGCACCCCACCCCACCCCACCCACCCCACCCCACCCCACCCCCCACACCCACACCCCACTCCCACTCACCCACCCCACCACACCCGCACCCCACCCCACCCCCACACCCACCCCACCCCCACCACTCCACACCCACCCCCACCGCACCCACCCCCCCCACCGCACCGCACCGCACCCCACCCCCCCCACCCCACTCCACCCCACCCCATTCCACCCCCCCCACTCCACACCCACCGACCCACTCCACCCCACCACACCCAACCCCCCACCCACCCCACCCCACTCCACCCCAACCCACTCCACACTCACCCACCACCACCCACGGCCACGCACCCCAACCCCACCACACCCCACCCCACCCCACCCCATTCCACCCCACCACACCCCCCCACCACCACCCACACCCACTACCGCACCTCACCCCACACCCCACCCCACCCATCCACCCCACCACCCCCCCAACCCCCACCCACCCCACCCCACCCCACCCACCCCCCACACTGCACCACCACCCCACCCCCCCCAACCCACCGCACCCCCACCCACTGCACCCCACCCCACCCCACACCCACACCCACCACCCACTGCAACCCCACCCCACCCACCCCACACCCCACCACCCCACTGCTCCCCACCCCACCTCCACACCCACACCCCACCACCCAACCGCCACCCCACCTCACCCCACACCGTCCCACACCACAGCACCTCACCGCACCTCAACCCCACCCCACCCCACCCACCCACCCAACCCTACCCCACCGCACCCCCACACCCCACCCATCCTTCTCACTACACACTCACCACGCCCAATTGCTGTCCCTCTTTGTCTCACTGTTAATTGCGGCCTCAGAAAGCAGCAGCCCGGCTACGTTTTATTCAAATTTTATTCAATGAAAATCGGTACTAAGAACAATATAATTGTACACTTTAAAATTGAGATGAGGTGTTTGTAATTTCCTTTTCTCATTGTATTTAATTCATTAAGGTTTTCACTTCCCCCGAGGCAATAATTTGAAGTGAGATATGCGCTCGTTTACAGGAAACAGCATGGGGTGTGATACGGGTGGGAAATAAGTGTTATCTCCTCAAACCCCTTCCGCACAGAGCCAGTACTCACACCGTATGTACACACCCAGCACACACACCATCCATACACACCATGTACATACCCTGTACACACGCTGTACATACACCCACTACACACCCTGTACACACCCATCACACACACCCTCCATACACACCCTGTACATACCTTGTACATACCATGTACATACACCCACTACACACACCCTGTACACACACCTGCTACACACCCACTACCACCACCCTGTACACACACCCTGCACATACACTCACTACACACCCAGCACACACACCCTCCATACACACCCTGTACATACCATGTACACACCCTGTACATACATCCACTACACACACCCTGTACACACCTACTACACACCCTGTCTGTATACACCCAGCACACACACCCTCCATACACACCCTGTACATACCCTGTACACACGCTGTACATACACCCACTACACACCCTTACACACCCTGTACACACACCTGCTACACACCCACTACCATCACCCTGTATACACCCAGCACACAACGTCCATACACACCATGTACATACCCTGTACACACCCTGTACATACACCCACTACCCACACCCTGTACACACACCTGCTACACACCCACTAGCATCACCCTGTACACACACCCTGCACACACACCCATGCATAACATCCATACACACCCTGTACATACCATGTACACACCCTGTACATACACCCACTACACACCAACTACCATCACCCTGTACACACCCTCCATACACACCATGTACATACCCTGTACACACCCTGTACACACCCTGTACACACACTGTACACACACCCTGCACACACCCTCCATGCATACCCTCCCTACACACTGTGTAATACGCTTACACACCCTGCACACACCCTGTATGCACAACATGTAAATGCATCATGTACACACCCACTACACACCCTGTACTCACACCCTCCATACACACCCTGTACATACACCCTGTACACACCCTATACACACCCAAACACACCCTCCATACACATCCTATGCACACACCCTCTACATATGCCGTGTACACACCCTATATACACCCTCTGTACACACCTCCATACACACCCTATACACACCCTGTACACACCCCCTGTACACCACCCTGTACACACCCTATGCACACCCTCCATACACACCTCCATACACACCCTATACATACCCTGTACACACACCCTCTACACACACCCTGTACACACCCTATACCACCCTCCATACACACCCTCCATACACACCCTCCATACACACCCTATACACACCCTGTACACACACCCTGTACACACCCTACGCACACCTTGTATGCACACCCTCCATACATTCCCTATACACACCATGTACACACTCCCTGTACACACACTCTGTCCACACACCCTCCATGCACCCTCCATGCACACCATATACACTCCCTGTAACACCCTGTACACAACCTGTACACACAGTCTGTGCACACACCCTCCGTAGCACCTTATACACACCCTGTAACACCCTGTACACAACCTCTACACACACTCTGTCCACACACCCTCCATGCACACCAGATACACACCCTGTAACACCCTGTACACAACCTGTACACACAGTCTGTGCACACACCCTCCGTAGCACCTTATACACACCCTGTAACACCCTGTACACAACCTGTCCACACACTCTGTCCACACACCCTCCATGCACACCATATACACACCCTGTAACACCCTGTACACGACCTGTACACACACTCTGTGCACACACCCTGCACACACCATATACACACCCTGTAACACCCTGTACACAACCTGTACAGACACTCTGTGCACACACCCTGCACACACCATATACACACCCTGTAACACCCTGCTCACACATCCTCCTGTCCGTATGGATGTCACATTGTTAGTGTGTGTATGTGTGGATGGGTGTGTCTATATTTGGGGACCTTGCGCATTGCAATGTGTGTCAGTTTGCGCATGTGCAGGAGAGGTTGTTGTTTGTTTTGGGGAGTTTTCAGTCGCATTGGTGCACTGAAGGCTGCAAATCTGCAGCACTGAATGTGCACCACTGAAAGCAGTCCCATGTGGTCGGGAGTTGGCTTCCGATGGGTAGTGATCAGAGGAATTGGATTGGGTGGGGGGGGGGGAGGGGAGGTGGGAGGGAGGAAGGAAAAAGGCAGCCTAAGAGCCCAACCACAGTCCTCTGAGAGGCCCAGGGGAGGCTGGGTGGTTGGTGTAGTTTTATGCCCCAGTAAGACCCTAGGCCATACCAGGACGTGCACCGACTTGTGGTGACTTTATAGTGCTGCCCCACTGGGAAATCAGGCCGCCGGCACCATGACCTGATGTCCCACACAGTCACATTATCCTGACACTGTGCGCCCAGTCCCTGTCCTGATCTCAAAACACCAAGCGCCGAGCAGCAACAGGTACCTATTTTATAAGTCATTGGTTTGACTCGACCAGGATCCAAACTTTAGTCCCTCCAGATTAACCGGTATGCACAGTAAATCCGGCCAAAGCGAGAGGAAGAAGTGAAGTGAGGATGGGATTAGTTAGGCAGTGGGTGGGGTTACCTGTTAGTTGTCAGTGAAAATTAGTGGTTAGTTGGTAGTGGTGTCAAGTGAGCTATGGCGATGAGGTGGGGCCTGCTAGTCCTCGGTGTCAGGGTCTGGGTGACCGACAGCATTGATGATATCTGCGTTCTGGTGGTAGAAGTGAGCAAGTGCATTCCAGGATGACTTGGAAATCCTGGAGAGGATAGCCAGAGCGGCCCTATTGTGTGTGTGTGTGAGGGTGTGGGGGGTGGGGGACGGTGTGGGACTGTGGGGGGGTTGAGGCAGGGGCGATTGGGTTGTGTGTGTGTGGGGGGGGGGGGGGGGGGGGGGGGGGGGGGGGGGGTGTGGGGGGGGGGGGGGGGGGGGCAGGGCGAGAAGTTTGTGGTCCGGTTGGGTGGGTGTGTGGTGGGTGGGTGGGGGTTTGGCCTGTGAGGTGGGGGTGGGATGCGGGTTGAGGCAGGGCGAGGGGTTTTGTGGGGGGGGGGGGGGGTTGGCGGTGAGGGTGGGGGGGGGGGAGTGAGTGGGTTGGGTGGGTGACGCAGGGCGAGGGGTTGTGTGTGTGTGGGGGGGGGGGAGTGCGGGGGGGGGGGGTGACAAGCCACCATTGCATCAGGCTCCATTGGGGATAGGCAGTCAACGGAAAAGGCATCAAATCAAAATGATCGCCTTTCTTTTTTTCTTTTTTTCTTTATTTATTAGAAACTGGCGGGCGACTTGTGCGTTTTCTTTATTGCGCATGCGCAATCAAGTCCTGCCATGAGAACTAATGGTGCTTGCTGTCGATTGCTTCGCGCTCCATCCCGATCTGACCTACATACTGCAGCGTCTCTAGCTGACTGTGTGGCACCGTGGAATCATCACCCAAGTCATACTGAACGCGGCGACCGAATCGGTAAGAACGCAGGGGGAAGGAAGGTCCGCAGTTTAAATCCTGGCCGACTCAAAAACCAATGACTTACAAAGATTTATATTTGTCGCTACCTAGCCTGGTTCTCGGCATAACTAGGATAGGGTAAGGATTGGTTAGCTCAGTATCAGGATAATGTGACTTGAGTCAGACGTTGGGGTCATGGTGCTGGCAGCCTAATCTGCCAGTGGGGCAGCACTATAAAGTGACATCTGCATGGGAAGCCTGCGCTCTTAGTGATTCAGCCACCGTGTCTGTTCGCTAATCTTGAATTTGATATTTCATCGGACTATGCAGCTTTAATACGAAGGTGAGCAGAGTAATTAAAGTTCCATAGTCCAATGGGTTTTTAGTTTCTGTCATTTTCTGAGATAAACAGAGTGGTGTTCTCTGTGGCAGAGTGGTTAGAGTGTCTGACTTTTTCTAGGTCGGACTCCTAATCTGAGGGTCGGTGGTTCGATTCCCCGTGCCCCCATCTCTGCCAATTTGGATTTCCACCGCTGTGTATAACTTACAGCGTCATCAAAGGCCAGTTGGTCTCATACTATGTCTATGTGGTGTGGGATATTAAAAATCCCTTGGGTCGGTAAAAGTGTAGGCTCGAGCTTTCTATCGACAAACTGTCTAATGGTGAAAACAAGCCTATTCAGACTTATCCATGATAGGCAGTATAAATCTTCAACAACAACAACTTCAACAAAAGGGTGATCGTTATATTCTACCCTACTTTCACTTGAAGTAACTTTTATTTTAAATAGCTAACTTTTGAGATATTTGAAGTGCAAACAAGTAAAATTAGTTTTGGCATGCTTGCCAAAAGTCTGACACCATAGGTTTCTGCAGTAATAGGTTCTATTAAATTGCCTCAGTATTCCCTTCTATGGGGTGACAAATGTTTAACGAGTGCACCAGTATTTAAATTAGATATTTAGAATCAAATTGAGATACTTATTTTGGTTTTGAAAATTTGATGCTTCATCGGACCTAGATACAAGATTCACCCCGTACTGCTGCAGTAAGGGTGCAAACCAACCCTATGTAAAAGCTGTCGAAAAAACGGGTCAATGAAATGAGAGCCTAATTTCACAATGTAAGAAGCAACAATTATTCTTTACATATCTCTTATTGATAGCCCGCTACCTTTGAGTTGAAAAATATAATATAATATCTAGTTTAATCAGATTTAAAAGTGAAATCGATGGCATTCTCTGTTCGCCATCTTGTCTTTTTGCATTCTCTCTCATTCACCAACTCTGTTCTGATATAAGTAGCCATTTGACACTGGTGCCAGGCATTCTACTTGTTGTTCCATACTAACGCTATTTTCGTCCGTATTTATATAAGGCTGGTCTTCACCCGTGTACTACAAGTACCGGGTGAATCTTTTATCTACATCGGACCATGCAGCTTTGATTGTTCAGCGAGTGGCAATATAAGACGTGCATTCCTGGTGCAGCCGCTTTTGATCACACAAATCAGGGTCAGGGATTTTTGGGGGTTTTTGTCCTCAGTTTTTGTTGTTGAAATATTGAACCACCCTAGACCGATAAAAGGATTACATGTCATTCATGTACACATCACAATGTTTTCCGTCAAACAATGAACACTGTATTCTCATTTCAAAATTTATTATATCATACAGTTCTAGAAGTCTCAATTGTATATTTTGTTCTTGGTAAAACAGTTTATTCATGAGATTATACATTTTTTTCAGCGCTGAGGCACTGGTCTTCTGGCCGTTTACATTACATTGTAAATAGGTAGATCAGCGGGTACGTAGATATGGCATATTAGTAGATTATGAAGGGGTTGGTGTGTTAGTGGGCTAGCCATAATAAGTTCAGTGTTATGGGCTAAGATGGTCGGTTGTTGCCAAAACTGTGCTGCTATTACGGTGTAGCTGAGGTAAGTAATTGAGTGAGGGGGAGAATTGTGTGCATACGAAAGTTTAATTGCTGCTAGTGCTACCTCGATACATTTTCAAGATCTTAAAAAAAGACACATCAGGGGCCTGCGATTTTTCAGGCACGGGCGGGGACGACCACCAATTTTGTATTTGCTTGTTTGGCCTTTGTGGGTAGCAGGAGCAGCGCAGACATCTGGCCTCGAGCCATGGTCACGTGACCGCCTGCCCGCGAAGAACCCGGCGTCATCTGAGTGATTCAGAAGACGTGACGCGTTTATTCGCGGGGCCTTGTTTGACCTTGAGGGTCACATCATCAGTCGAGGTCGCCTTTGCACTCCTCAAGGTCAGGGCAGACGACCTTGCGCAGTCCGGAAACGGCCACGCACGCGTACGCGCACACGCGCGCTTTGTGGCGGGACGCCCGTGTTGGCTAATGCTCACGTGACCAGCATGTCGAGTGCGGTGGGTGTGGGTAGGGGTGGGGGGGGGGGGGGGGGGGGGGCGGAAAGGGGGGGGGGGGGTTGAGGAGATGAGATCACTGACGTCATCACCCAGCTCAAATAATAGCGCAAGTCAGCTGAGCCATCAACCTGGTATCTAGTCTGTCTGGTCATCATGCTAGTGTCTAGGATCTGGTCATCAGAGTAGAATCCAGACTTCTTCGTCATCATGCTAGTGTCTAGTCTCTGGTCATCATGCTAGTGTCTAGTCTCTGGTCATCGGAGTAGAATCCAGACTTCTTGGTCACCATGCTAGTGTCTAGTTTCTCTCACACCTCACACCTCACACCTCACACCTCACACCTCACACCTCACACCTCACACATCAAACCTCACACCTCACACCTCACACCTCACACCTCACACCTCACACCTCACACCTCACACCTCACGGGGTTGTGTTGTTTGTTGTGTGTTGGTTGTTTGTGTTTTTTTACCTCACACCTCTTACACCTTCACACGGGCACCTCACACCTCACACCTCACACCTCATCTCACACCTCACACCTCACACCTCACACCTCACACCTCACACCTCACACATCACACCTCACACATCACACATCACACCTCACACCTCACACCTCACACCTCACACCTCACACCTCACACCTCACACCTCACACCTCACACCTCACACCTCACACCTCAAGTCAATACATGCACCAACTCATCGCACCCACAGCTGCACACTGCCTCGCTTCGTGCTGTTTGCACTGAGGTTTGATGGGAGGTGAGGTGTGATGAGCAGGGGATGTGTGATGAGGAGGGGAGGTGTGATTGGGGGAAGGTGTGAGGGGGAGGGGAGGGGTGCAAAAGGTGTGACCCATCTCTGATTCGATCAAATGGAGCTCAATGAAGCAGACACGTAGTGTACAAGCATGGCACCGTGTGGTGCAGAGTGGGTAAGTGTATTAATCCTCCCTACTCCAACCCTCCCTCCTCCAACCCTCCCTCCTCACACCCTCCCTCCTCACACCCTCCCTCCTCACACCCTCCATCATAACATACTCCCTCCTCACACCCTCATCGTCACTTCTCACACCCTCCCAACCACATCCACATATCACCACCCTACACAACACCCTCCGCACAGACCACACTCCTACACCATCACACACGACACCCCTACACAACCCCCACACACCACACTCCTACACCCACACACACCACACCCCTACACTATCCCCGGCCCACTCCTACACACACACACACACACACCCACACTCACGCACATGAGAGGCACTGAGTGCGCTGAGTGCCGGCGCACTCCGCCTGATTAAACAGGCCTGTCGTTGTCCTGCACTCATTGCATATTCCACGTGGGTAATAGGCCGCGCCGTGCTATTGTCACGTGACAGGAGCCTCTCAGAAATGACCCCCCCCCCCCACACACACACACCACCAGCACCACCACCGAC
>CM059188.1:117229965-117316124 GCA_030323885.1 Branchipolynoe longqiensis
ACAACCAGCACCCCCACCGACTCACGTACCCATTCCTCACTACCACAACCAGCACCCCCACCGACTCACGTACCCATTCCTCACTCCCACAACCAGCACCCCCACCGACTCACGTACCCATTCCTCACTCCCACAACCAGCACCACCCACTTACAGTCCCTTTCCTCACTCCCACAACCAGCACCACCAGCCACTCAGCCATTCCTCATCCGCCCTGACTCCCCTACCACCCACCACCTCCACCACCCACCTCCACCATCACCCGCCACCACCACCTCCATCCTCCATCACCTCCACCAGTCACCATCACTCCCACCACCACCCACCACCACCAACACCACTGCCACCACCACTACCACCATCATCACCACCACCACCATCACCACCACCATCACCACCACCCACCACCACCCACCACCCACCACCACCACCACCATCACCACCCACCACCACCCACCACCCACCACCACCACCCCATCACCATCACCATCACCACCCACCACCACCCACCACCCACCACCACCCACCACCCACCACCACCACCACTTCACCCCACCACCACCACACCACCGCCCACCACCCATCACCACTCCATACACCATCACCACCCACACCACCCACACTCACCACCCACCACCACCACCCCATCACCACCACCCACACCAACCATCGCACCACCACCACCTCACCCCACCCACACACCCCACAACACCAAATCACCCCACCACCACCCCATCACCATCACCATCACAACCCACCACCACCCCATCACCATCACCACCCACCACCACCACAACCACCATCCTCCACCCCCACGGCCCACTACTACTACCCATCACCACCCACCACCACCACTACTACTACCACCATCACAGGATGTCACACACACACCACCACCACCATACGCGTGTCACAAGGCACCCCGCACCGCCTCCTATATTATACGTTTTGTTTTTGTTTTTTTAACTATTTTTGGTTGCATTCATGTCTAAGGGAACCCGGGAATTCTGTGAAATGCTGATCATGGAAGTGTGCCGTGTGAGACGGATAACGAAGTCAGCCCCCAAGTGGTGCATTTCTGAAGAAATTGTTCTACAGACGGACACAGCTTTTTATTGTCCATTGTATTCCATTTTATTCCCTTTTATTCCATTGTATTCCCTTTTATTCCCTTTTATTCCATTGTATTCCATTTTAATACATTTTATTCCATTGTATTACATTTTATTACACTCTATTACATTTTATTACATTTTATTACATTTTATTACATTTTATTACATTTTATTACATTTTATTACATTTTATTACATTTTATTACATTATTATTCCATTATTCTAGTTATTCTATTTATCCCAATTTATACCAATATATTCCATCTTATCGCATTTTATTCCATGTTATCCCATTTTATTCCATTTTATCCCATGTTATTCCATTTTATTATAATTTTATTCCATTTTATTCCGTTCCTTCCCTTTCCTCGGATATTACCATTCAACATTCCAGGCTGTAATACAATTCAGTTTGTGGCTCATTTAATTATATATGAGTGCATTAAAAACCCTGCATCATAGTCATACGCAACAGTCATCAGATGAAGTCCGCAGGCAACCGAAGAGTTTGATTAAGAAGTCTGATTGCACTTTAAGGCATGTGGTTTTAAACAAGAGACGTGGAATAATGTAATCACCCTAGCAACATCTATATGTAAATTAAAGGTTGTGTGCTTAATTCCATTGAGTTTGTCTGCCTACGCTAAAATTGTGTGCTAGGCATGATTTGCTAGGTCATATCAGGACGGGTACCGACTTGTGACAATGCACACTCATGGCAACTTTATAGTGCTGCCCCACTGGGAAATCAGGCCACCAGCACCATGACCCGATATCCCACTCAGTCACATTATCCTGTCACTGAACCAACCAGTCCTTGCCCTATCTTATTAATGCCAAGCGCCAGGCTAGAAAGCGACAATTATCAATTTTATAAGCCATTGGTTTGACTCGACCAGGAACCGGACTCCCAATCGCCCACATGCAAGACCTGCACTCTACCAATTCGGACTGGTGTGCTCAGTGTCAGGATAATGTGACTGAGTGGGATATCAGGTCATGGTGCCGGCGGCCTGGTTTCCCAGTGGGACCACACTATGAAGTCACCATGAGTGCGAACTGTCACAAGTCGGTACCCATCCTGATATGACATGAGATGTTGCTAGGACGTAAAACAACATCATCATCATCATCATGCTGTCAGTCGCGATGCGACAAAGACTGCTTTCATTACTTGACTGCCGCTCTCCTTTGTGCGGTTGTACATTTCATGAAAGCTGCCTGCAAAAGTGGTGAAGTGCTGCTGGCTTTTGCAAGTTACCAGCAACACTCTCTCGGGGAGCAAATAGAGGTTTCACACCGGCAAGAACATGTCAAGACAGGCGCAAAACTATTTGTCCCTGCAGTGGCTGGTCAGGAGATGTTGGGAGTTCCATACATCAACCGCCCTTAATGCTGCCACAGTGACCATGGTTTTCTGTTTAGGGTTTGCTCCCTTAGCCTTCGGTTCTGTCAAGAACCTGTACCACAAGGCAGTGGTTTACAACTCTGCAGGGCAGGGGCGTTAAACTCCCTGAGGTATTGCTATACGTGCATACCTGTAAAACAACAACAAACAAACAAATCTACCGATTCGGCCCACGCGTCCGGTGCGATAGAGGGGCTCCGAGTCCTGCCACACCGGCCTCGACGCATTCATTTCACGAGTGAGGAGGCGGCGGCGCCAGTTGAGTATTTGAAGGCTTTGTTCACTGGGCTGTCTAACATGGCAGCACTATGGATTGACGGAATTCTACAAAACGGGTGTAAATCAATACAACTCACAACTTGTACCCGGCCCGCCTGCCCATTTATTGAATTTCACCAGCGTGTCATTACCCAGATTTGTAAACATATACATAGAAATATATATGCGCCTATGCATACACACATATATAAATAAATATATATATAATATATATATATATATATATATATATAGTGATAATCCCCTTATCGCGTGTAATAAGGTCTGCAGTGTATTGCGCCCCCCGCCCCCCGACCATGTTGTGGTGGTGGTGTGGTGGTGGTGTCGGTGGGGGGGGGGGGTCTCCCAGCATGCTCTACGCTCCCCCCCCCTCCGCGTGGGGGCCGCACAGTCCATACGCTCGGAAGTTATATATATATATATATATATATATATGTGCATACAAATATACATACACATATACATTCAAATAGACATACAAATAAAATCAATATACATACAAATATATGTCAAATATACATACACATATGCATATACATACAAATATACAGACATACAAATATACATACAAATATACAGACACATATACAAATATACATACAAATATACATACAAATATACATACAAATATATACATATATATATATACATGAGTAGGTTGAAGAATATATTCTCTGGAGTAAGTTGCGGCGAGTGAGAAAGAAGTACAGGAGTGGAGAGTGTTGAAGAATGCCGGGTGGTGGCGCCACTGTTGTTGTTTGGCTGCAGGGGCTGTGAGTGGCTAGCCTGCAGCAAACACATAGTCGTGTAAGGCACACAATGCTACATCTATACATTATTAGCATAATTAGGTATGCAACATGGTTAGACAGCGACCCACACACACACCCCCCCCCCCCACTGTTACACTTAGTACTGGCTCCCAACCCTACTCGCCGCCAGCGTTTCAAAATGCATGCGTATTCTGTTATGCACTGTGATGTTAAAGTTGCATAGTCTGATGGTTTTGAGTTTCTGAAATTTTCTGAGATAAATACATTTGGTTGATCGTTATTATGTACCTTACTTTAGCTTGAAGTAACTTTTATTTTAAGTGGCTAACTTTTGAGATATTTAAAGTGGAAACATGCTAAATTAATTTTGGCAAGCTTGTCATAATTCTGACCCCATAGGCTTCTGCAGTAACACGTTCTATTAAATTGTCTCAGCATTCCCTTTTGTGTGGTGACAAATATTTAATAAGTGCACCAGTATCTACGTTAGATATGTAGAATCAAATTTAGATAATTGTTTTGGTTTTGAAAAATTGGTATTTTCAACGGGCTATGCAGCTTTAATGAAAATGAGAACTGGCAGAAGGTATCATCTCCACACCCTCCCATACCCTCCCACACTCCCACACACCCTCACACACCCTCCCACCGCCCCACACCCTCACACACCCTCACACACCCTCACACACCCTCACACATATGTACATATTCATAGATGTACACACACCTATATGTGTATTTTGATATATATTTGTATGTATATTTTGTAAATATATTTTGTATGTATATGTGTATGTATATTTGTATGGATATTTGTATGGATATTTGTATGGATATTTGTATGTATATGTGTGTGTATATTTGTATGTATATCTATATGTGTATGTATATTTGTATATATATTTGTATGGATATTTGCATGTATATTTGTATGTATATTTGTATGTATATCATGTGTGTATATCTGTATGTATATTTGTATGTATATTTGTACGTATACTTATACATATATTATATTTGTATGTATATTTACATGTATATTTGTATGTATAGTTGTATGTATATTTGTATGTATATTTACATGTATATTTGTATGTATATTTGTATGTATATTTGAATGTATACTTATACATATATTATATTTGTATGTATATTTACATGTATATTTGTATGTATATTTGTATGTATATTTGTATGTATATGCTTCATGTCTTTGTGTCTTGACCTAGGAGTATCATCTCTATTACTCTATTATATTATATTTGTATTATGTACATATGTATGCATATGTGTATACATGTATCTGTGTATATATGTGTATATGTGTACACATGCGTGTGTGCGTGTGTGTGCATGTGTGCATGTGTGTGTATGTGTGTGCGTGTGTGTGTGCATGTGTGTACGTGTGTTCATGTGTGCATGTGTGTGAGTGCATGTGTGCATGCATGCGTGTGTGCATGCATGCATGTGTGGTGTGCATGTGTATGTGCATGTGTGTGCGTGTGTGTGTGTGGAGTGAGTGCATGGTGTGTGCATGGTGTGCATGTGTGCATGCCTGCATGCGTGCATGCATGTGTGGTATGCATGTGTGTGCATGTGTGTGTGTGTGCGTGCATGGTGTGTGTGCATGGTCTGCACGTGTGCATGCGTGTGCGCATGTGTGTGTACACCCCCACCCTCCCACACTCCCACACTCCCACACCTCCCACACCACCGACGCCGATACAGCGGTGTTCTCTTGGCGGAGTGGTGAGAGCGTGATTTTTTTTTCTAAGTCAGACTCCTTATCTGAAGGTTGGTGGTTCGATTCCCGATCCCATCACCTCTGCCAATTTGGATTTCCCCTGCTGTGTATAACTTACAGCATCATCAAAGGCCAGTTGCTCTGATACCATGTCATGTCTATGTGGTGTGGGAGGATTACAATCCCTTGGATCGGTAACACTAACAGTGTAGGCTCGGGATTTCTATTGATCAACTGTCTAATGGTGAAAACAAGAGTGTTCAGACTTATCCATGATAGCCAGTATAAATATTCAAGAAAAAAAACCTCGCATGAATACACACATCCAAACACACGCGCATGCGCACTGATAGTAATACTCCCAACACAGGCAGCGGTTGTAGCGATGAGGCCTCGCCGTGGTGTTTATGAAATCGATATTATATTGCCACTTAATAATAATTCCCGTCTCGTACTGATCGGGATGTGTGGTGCTGTGTGCGTCTGGGCTTGTATCAGAGGTGCCAAGTCTCCCGATTTGGTGGGAGATCTCTGTAAGATATAGCAAAATAGCGACATTCTCCCAATTTCCTGCTTTTAGTTAAAACCCGACAAAGAATGATTTTAGCTTGTTTTTTTTTCTTTGAAAAAAATATACGCCAATTTTTCGTCCTAAATGCACCAGAATACACCCCTTTGAATCACTTTTTTCCTAATTTTCCACGGGTGGCCCCGGATCTATGGAATGAGTTGAGCGTCTGTCTCCCGTTTTGGTAGATCGTGGTATTCGAACCCATGGGTTCGAAGCATGGTCGAGTCAAAACAATGACTTAAAAATTGATACTTGTTGCTTCCTAGCCAGGTGTTCGGCATTATTAGGATAGGGCTAGGACTGGTTGGCTCAGTGTTAGGATAATGTGACTGAGTGGGATATCAAGGCATGGTGTTCCCCAGTGGGGCAGCGCTACAAAGTCACCATGAGTGTGCACATTCAATAGTCGGTACACATCCTGATATGACCTTAAATGTTGACAGGATGTAAAACTCTAACAACCAACCAAGTAACAATTGCCAAAACAGGTAGTGAAATGCAGGACCACGCCCCCTTCTTGTGAATCGTCATACCAGAGAAGACAACATGCAGTAAATCACAGCGCCACGTTAGCCCCTGGCGACAATAGACCTATTTCAATGTTTATAAACATTGTGTATGCGCGCGCAGCTCGGCTGCAGAACGAAGGCACACTGCCATTGAGTTAGTTTGCCGGTACATGCAGTGCAAAACGTTTATTTTATTCAAAATTAATAGAAATGCAGAACCCCAACCATATAAATTTAATATAATCTATTCATTGAATATGTTTTCTATATGTCTTCCAAGCGGATTGCTTCTAGGTGCTGTAGTTTTAGAGATATTTCACTTTTTCTGTATGAAGATTGCTCATGACCATTCACAATGCATTCAGTTTGCCGATACGCGCAGTGCAAAATGTCTATTTTATTCAAAATTAATAGAAATGCAGAACCCTAACCGTATAAATTTAATATAATCTATTCGTTGAATATGTTTTCTATATGTCTTCCAAGCGGGTTGCTTCTAGGTGGTGGGGCTTTAGAGATTTTCACTTTTTCTGTATGAAGATTGCTCACACTCATTCACAGCCATTAACAATGCATTGAGTTTGCCGGTACGCGCAGTGCAAAACGTTAGTTTTATTCAAAATGAATAGAAATGCAGAAGCCTAACCGTATAAATTTAATATAATCTATTCAGTGAATATGTTTTCTAAATGTGATCCAAGCGGGTTGCTTCTAGGTGGTGTAGTTTTAGAGATATTTCACTTTTTCTGTATGAAGATAATTCAAGATTGCTCACAGCCATTGACAATGCATTGAGTTTACCAGTACGTGCAGTTCAAAACGTCTATTTTATTCAAAATTAATAGAAATGCAGAAGCCTAACGTTATCAATTTAATATTATCTATTCATTGAATATGTTTTCCATATGTGTTCCAAACGGGCTGCTTCTAGGTGGTGTGGTTTTAGAGATATTTAACTTTTTCTGTATGAATATTGCTCATAGCCATTGCGTTTGCAGTGTGACCCTGTGTTGTCCTGCAGCCAAGCTGCGCGAGCACTGACCTAAATACCTATCCTAACGTCACATGAAATAGGTCTATACCATGAAATCGAGCCACGTCTGGTGGCGCCCCCGGCGGAAGGTTCTTGAAATGTGTGATGTGGTCGTCTGCTTGTTGAGACGGGTAGTACTAGTATAGTTAGTTACTCCCGCAGTACTACTGTCTCTATGACCGGTTGCTAAGCGGTGTCGGAAGGCTGGGTTATGGAAATCAACACATGAATTGGCAATCTAATGTATTTTTCAAATACTTATCTAATGTAGTGTTGAATACTTGATTAA
This sequence comes from Branchipolynoe longqiensis, assembly GCA_030323885.1. NCBI lineage: Eukaryota > Metazoa > Annelida > Polychaeta > Phyllodocida > Polynoidae > Branchipolynoe > Branchipolynoe longqiensis. The sequence goes on from CM059188.1 coordinate 117,237,688, forward strand.
ATCATGTAGATTAATTAACACAGTAATAAACTAAAGTCAACTCGAGAGCTCCTCTTGCTATCCGGCCCGCACTCTGTCCACACCTCTCTCTATCACCTCTCCGCCGGCCTTGCTCCTCCTTGATATGTCTGAAAAGAGTTCCAGGAGGGGGAGCCCGCCGACATTTCACTCTCTACTCTTACTCTGTCCGTGTCTATGGGCTGCTGGTCGGTCACCATAGACCAAATAGACACAGTCCTTTGACGCAACTCTCCTCATTTCTCTTTCCTAGACTCTGCCCTTTCGATTTCTCCCAGGCATACTTCTTCCCCTGACCAGGGTAGATGTGTTCTTGGGCGGGGCCCTTCACCTTTACGATTTCTCTGTCTTGTTCTCGTTGCTGGAACCACCGCTGCTCCCATATTTACTTCCTCGAACCCCTTGCTGCTGACTGGATACAAGTGCTGAACTACATCTACAGCTCAACTACTGCCGGACCGAAGAGATTCGCTGCCGCCCCAATGCCTCGCCGTTACAATGTTGTAAAGATGTCCCCAGCTTCTACAACACTCCCTACTGAAGTTAAGTCTTCAACCAAAGGTTGGGCCGATTTATCGGAGCCTCTCTATTAATGTTGCAGTTCTGCAACCCGTAACCGTCGTAAGGTTACAAACAACCCCAGAATCGAAAAACTCCAGAGCTTTCAGTTGCCACCATCTTTTATTTTTCATTCTCTCATCATTTTTAAGCTGTATGACAATTTAGCTAATATTTCACACTGGACTCCACTACTTGTTTAAGGTGATTCACCCAGGGCAGCTTTTGCTCGGATTTAGACTAGCTTGTCTTGTTTTGTTTCTTGGGGTTTTACATCATAGCATCATCTATGGTCATATCAGGACATGCACCGACTTATGACAGAGCGCACTCATGGTGACTTTATAGTATTGCCCTACTTGGAAACCAGGCTGCCAGCATTATGACCTGATATACCACTCAGTCACATTATCCTGGCACTGAGCTCACCAGTCCTTGCCTTATCCTAGTAATGGCGAGCGCCAGGCTAGGTAGCAGCAAGTATCAATTTAGTAGGTTATTGGTTTGACTCGACCGAGAACGGGAATCGAACTCCCGATCTTCTGCACGGGAAGACTACACTCTACCGATTCGACTACCACGTCCGGTGACTAACTTGTCATTCACCCTAAAGCTAAGATTCCATATAATTAATTCTGTTTGATGGAGTGTGGCTACGTCCAGGGTTGTGCTTAACACGTTAATACCTGGCCTGTGTTTTTTATTATATGAAGTAGTTTAAAGCTGCATAGTCCGATGAAATTCCAAATTTTCAAAACCAAACCAATTATCTAGATTTGATTTGACATATCTACCTTAGATACTGATTCACTTATTAAGCATGTGTTTCTGCGTATAGAAGGCAATACTGAGTCAATTTAACAGAACCTGTTACCGCAGAAGTCTATGGTGTCAGAATTTTGGCAGGCTTGCCAAAACTAATTTTCCATGTTTGCACTCAAAATATCTCAAAAGTTTACCATTTAAAATAAAAGTAACTTTGAACTAATGTAAAGTAAATCCTAGTGATCGATCTAATATATTTATCTCAGAAAAAAATACAGAAATTCAAAACCATCGGACTATGCAACTTTAAGTAAGTAGCTTGTTTGTATGTTTCAATCGATTAGTAAGTAGTCTATGCGTATACTGTAGCAATACCACCATAATGATATACAGGCTAGTAAGAACATTTCCTGATGTTGTTGGGCAAATAATTTGGAAGGTTGATAACTTGGTTTGTTGGCAGCAGGTCAGTGATAGCACAAGTGTGGAAGGAACAGTTGTGTCTGTTTGTTTCTTTTTGTTTTACGTCCTAGCAACATCTAAGGTCATATCAGGACGGGTACCGACGTGTGACAGTGTGTAATCATGACGACTCTATAGTGCTGCACCACTGGGAAATCATGCTACCAGCATCATGACCTGATATCCCACCCAATCACATTATCCTGACACTGAGCCAGTCATTGGCTTATCCTATTAAAGCTGCATAGTCTGATGAAAATATCAAATTTTCAAAACCAAAATAACTATCTAAATGAGATTCTACATATCTAACTTGGATACTGGTGCACTTATTAAGCATTTGTCACCACACAGAAGAGAATACTGAGGCAATTGAATATAACCGGTTACTGCAGAAGCCTATGGGGTCAGAGTTTTGGTGTGGTGGCCAAAATTAATTTTCCATGGTTCCACTTCAAATATCTGAAAAGTTAGCCACTTAAAATAAAAGTTACTTTAAGCTAAAGTAAGGTACATAATAACGATCAACCTAATGTATTTATCTCAGAAAATTTCAGAAACTCAAAACCATCAGACTATGCAACTTTAATGCTGAGTATCAAGCTATGAAGCAGCAAGTATACATTTTAAAGTATACATTTTAAAGTCATTGGTTTGAGTCGACCGGGAATCGAACTCCCGACCGACCGGCCGCCAGGCCCGCGCTTTACCGATGAGGCTACCGCGCCGGGTGTGGAAGGAACATGGTGTGGGTGTGGTCCATTCCTGAACTGGCAGTGCAAGGAGGTACAACTTTGAGAGCTAACTCGCCGGCTGCAGCTCAGCCAATCAGAAGGCCTCATTTCCGTCTTCGCCACTGGCCAGTGATTTGGTACGGGGCTTTAGCGGGCTTTTAGTGGGGGGACTGTAGGCGATCCAGTCGGGCAGACCGCCGATCAAAATTACCCCCGACCCGTTCACCCCGCCGTGTGATTATGGGATGGGACTCAGCTCTCAGACAATTATAATAAATTATACCCCCGCCCCCCGCCCTTCTGCAAACACCACCCAACGCACCGTCTCCCCCCCCCCCCCATTCAACACTCCTAAATCCTAACACCGGAGTCACCTGACCACACCCTTTTCTCCCCTCCGACAGCAGCCACACACACACGCACACACGCACACACGCACACAGACACACGCATGCACATACATGCACACACACGCACACAGGCACACACACACGCACACATGCACACATGCACACACACGCACACATGCACACATGCACACATGTACACATGCACACATGCACACACACGCACACACACACACACATGCACACCCACACATGCACATATGCAGAAATGCACACACACACGCACACACGCGCACACATGCACACCTGCACACATGCACACACATGCACACATGTACACACACATGCACACATGTACACACACACATGCACACACATGCACACACACATGCACACCCAGACATGCACACACACATGCACAAATGCACACACACATGCACACACACACGCACACACACCCGCACACACGCACACACGCACACACGCACACACGCACTCACGCACACACGCACACGTAGAACGCCTTGCCAAGTGGGCAGACGACCGTCGCGCCGTTTCGTGCCAAACCGCCCGCAGCCCTTTAGAACGACGCTATTGTTTAGTAGCTGGCGCCAGACGGGTTAAAACTGCCCTCCCATGCCCTCCCCTGCCATCCCATGCCCTGCCCTGCCCTGCCCTGCCCTCCCCTGCCATCCCCTGCCCTGCCCTCCCCTTCCCGCCCCTGCCCTTCCTTGACCTTCCCTGCCGTGCCCTCCCCTGCCCTCCCCTACCCTCCCCTGCTCGCCTGTGTCCTTCCCGCCCCTGCCTTGCCCTGCCCGCCCTGCCCTACCTTGCCCTCCCTCCCCGCTCTTGCTATCTGTTGCCCTGCCCTGCCCTTCCTTACCATCCTTTGCATTCCCTCCACTCCTCTTCCCGCCCTGCCATCCCCTGCCCTCCCGCCTTGCCCTCCCCTGCCCTCCCCTGCCCCCCCCCTTCCCTTGCCCTTACCCTACCCTGGCCTCCTCTCCTGCCCCGCCCCTGCCGCCCCTGCCCGCCCCCGCCCGCCCCTTGCCAGCCCATGCCCGCCCCTGCCAGCCCCTGCCGCCCCCTGCCCGCCCTGCCCCCCCTTGCCCGCCCCTGCCCGCCCCTGCCGCCCTGCCCCGCCCCCTGCCCAGCCCCTGCCCGCCCCTGCCCGCCCCTGCCCGCCCCCTGCCCGCCCCTGCCCGCCCTGCCCGCCCCTGCCCGCCCCTGCCCGCCCCTGCCCGCCCCGCTCCCCCCTGCCCGCCCCTGCCCGCCCCTGCCCGCCCCTGCCCGCCCCTGCCCGCCCCTGCCCGCCCCTGCCCGCCCCGCCCTCCCTTGCCCTCCCATGCCCGCCCCTGCCCGCCCCTGCCCGCCCCTGCCGCCCCTGCCCGCCCCTGCCCGCCCCTGCCCCCCTGCCCCGCCCGCCCCTGCCCGCCCCTGCCCGGGACGGCTCCCCTACACGGTTGGACAAATTAGACCTTTCAGCCGTGAACTTAATCACATTTATGAGCGGCTAATGAATTAAATAGCCCCACTCCCCGTCGTTCCGTCTGTGTGGTGGGGGCGGGCGAAGGGGTGAGGGGGGGATGAAGGTGTGTGTGTGTGTGTGTGTGTGTGTGTAGTGAAAGAGGAGGAGAGGATAGGAGGGGTGAGAGAAGCGGAGGGGGGAGGAGGGGGGGAATGAAAGCGAGTATGTGAAAGAGTGAAAGAGGGGGCCAGGAGGGGATGGAGGGGGGGGGGGGGGGGGGGGCAGAGATGGGGGGGGGGGGGAGGGGAGAGGAGAGCGAGTGTGTGTGTGTGTCAGTGAAAGAGAAGGGACGGGATGGGGGAGGGGAGAGAGAGAGAGACAAAGATAGGGGGAGAGGAGGAGAGGAGGAGGGCGAAAAAGAGACAGAGGGGAAGACAGAGAGAGAGAGAGACAAAGAGGGGGGAGAGAGGAGGAGAGCGAAAAAGAGACAGAGGGGAAGAGAGAGAGAGAGAGATAGGAGTGTGAGGGGCTGAGAGGGGGGGGGGGGTGATCATTCGAGTGTTTGGCAAGATGCCAAGCAATCCGAACGCGGCTACATAAACAAAGCTGATCGATACTATAACGAGGCTCTATCATCACACACACACTCTCTCAATCGCTGTGTTTATGCTCAACATGCATACATCCCGTTTCAGTTTACATTGATTTTACAATGACGCCGTAACGATTATAAATACATATATTATTATGCGGTTCTTTTAATATACTGTTATCACCAGACGGGATAAGTTGAGCGTCCGTCTCCCGTTTGGGGAGATCGTGGGATTCGAACCCACGGATTCAAACCTTGATCGAGTCAAACTCAAACCAATGACTTAAAAAAGTTGAGACGTTTCCCTTTCCAGGCATTCGGCATTATTAGGATAGAGCAAGGACTGTGTGGCTCAGTGTTAGGATAATGAGATTGAGTGGGATATCAGGTCATGATACTCCCAGTGGGTCAGCACTATAAAGTCACCATGAGTGTGCACTGTCATGACTCAGTGCCCATCCTGATATGACCTTAGATGTTGCCAGAACGTAAAACTGTAACAACCAACCACGATATACTTCTATTTCATTGTTCTGCTATTTTATTATACGTTATTATAATTTATTATTACAATTATGCGCATTTGTCATATTTATCATTGATATTCTCATTCATAAACGTGTTCTTTAATATTTGAATCCCATCCAAGTTAAACCAATGCCGTACTAAATTGATACTTGTCACTACCTAGTGTGATGCTTGGCATTACTAGGACAGGGTAAATACTAGTTAGTTCTGTATCAGGATAACGTGACTGAGTGGGATGTATGTTAATGGTTTCAGTGCCCCGATCTCCCAGTTGGGAAGCACTATAAAGTCACCATGAGTGTGCACTGTCACAAGTCGGTACCCATCCTGATATGACTATAGATTGGTTGGTTGTTGGAATTTTACGTCCTGGTAACATCTAAGGTCACAGGATGGGTATCGACTTGTGACAGTGCGCACTCATGCCGACTTTATAGTGCTGCTCCACTAGGAAATCAGGCCATCAGCACCATGACTCAAAATTCCACTCAGTCACATTATCCTAACACTGAGCTAACCAGTCCTTGCGCTATCTTATTAATGCCGAGCGCCAGTCCAGGAAGCAAAAAGTATAAATTTTGTAAGTCAGATATGACCATAGATGTTAGGATGGAAAAATATATACAGTGAAGCCTCTCTAAATCGACTGACCATGGAACCAACTTTAAATGGTCCATTTAGGGAGGTGGTTGATTTAGGGAGTTTTTTTTATCATTACAATGGTATTGTATGGGCGATCGTTTGAGACCCAAACAAAGCGATCGATATAGGGGAGTGGTCGATCTGTGGAGGTAGTCGGTCAGAGAAGTTGTACTGTATATATATATATACAACCAACAAACAAACGTATTAGGGGTGCTGCTTTAGATGGCTGTGTGACAGCGCTGTTGCACATGATACGACTTGCATCAGGAGAAAGAAAGTTTGTTTTATTAAATGACGCCTCTAAAGCACATCGATTTTTATCATCGGCTATTGGACGTCGATCATATGGTCATCCTGACATATTTCTTTGGAGGAAACCTGCTGCCATCACATAAGCTACTCTTTCTGATAATATGCACCTTCCCACAGACAGCACAGTACATACCATAGCCTTTGATGAACCAGTTGTGGACCACTGGTTGGAACAGAGAATGCAAATGGGTCCACTGAGCAGGATCGATAGGATGACCCACACCTTCCCATGTGGACACTCTACTGCTTGAGCTACCTCCTGCTGTGCATCTGGGGCCAAATGTATGAAGCCGGGTTAGCAGTCCTAACCCGTGCTTCGCGTGGATTTCCCGGGTTAGCGACCAAAAGTGAGAATGTATGTTCCGGGTTAGGCAAACACCTCGAGAGTTAACGTCGCGTACACTAACCCCAAGATATATCAAGTTTAACGTTGGTGTTAGGGACCGATTACGCCCAAATCTATTCAATGCGATCATATTTAACAGAATTACATATGCAATAAGTGAAATTTTGTCAAATTAACCACAAAATCGAAGCGACATTAACGCCGCCGCTGCATTGGCGGCGATATTAATATTGTTGAATCGACGAATGTAAACTAAACAAATTTCCACCGCCGCATCAACATCGCTATCCATACTGTCGAACATCAACAAAACATCGCCGCCGCCGCAGCATCAGCAGTAATATATTACGCCCAAATCTATTCAACGCTATCATATTTAACAGAATTACATACTCAAAACGTGAAATTTGATCAAATTAAGCCTAAAATCGAAGCGATATTAACGCCGCCGCCGAATTTTGGTCAAATTAAAGCAATAATCGAATCGACAGTGTCAGAGGGGTTCCCCAAATCTATAAATAACGCATTGGTTAGCTAACCAAGCCGCGCTTTTGCCACATACATTTCCTGTGACACATATCCCAACACCGACGTTAGCTTACCCGCCGGCCGCCCTTAAAACCGGAGTCGATAAAAAGTTGTTCATACATTTGGCCCCAGGAGAAGGCTGTTGTTCATTGCCGATAGCAAAGCAATTAAAGAGCATTAGTCTGCGTACTCTGCTGCAGCAGCGCCCCGATGAACTGCCAAGCAGAATTTCTAACTGCATCACTCAGCAGATACACACCGCCACTAACGACAAGGTGCTGGTGCTGCTGGCTTCTCTATGACTGTGGGCCGCCCATCTTAGCATGCCATTGGCTCATCAGGGATAGCCGTCTCCTGGTCCCTTCGGGGGAAGGGGTGGCAGGGTTAACAACTCCCCCTAGGCGAACCCTGAAGATGGTGCTGGTGTATGCCTTTCATTATGGGGGGTGTATTGCTATGGCGGCCGAATCCGTAGAGCGCAAGCCTTCCTTATGGGAGATTGGGAGTTTGATTCCCAGTCGAGACAAAATGATTACTTACAAAATTGATACTTGTCGCTTCCTAGCCTGGCGCTCGGCATTAATAAGATAGGGCAAGGACTGGTTAGTTCAGTGTCAGGATAATGTGACTGTGTGGGATATTGGGTCATGGTGCTGGCACTGCCAGTGGCAGCTGGGTCTCCCAGTGGGGCAGCACTATAGAGTTGCCATGAGTGTGCATTGTCACAAGTCGGTACCCATCCTGATGTGACCTTAGATGTTGCCATGGCGTAAAACTAACAACCAAATCTATGGCGGTGTCAATGCTAAGGCACCGGTATAGTTGTGTATTCTCCCGAAATTTCTGACCACCCAGTTGTGTATTACTGCGTATCCCTCAGTCTCAACTTCTTTTTTTTTTCTTTTTTTTTTTTACATATCCGGATGGGTACCGACTTGTGACAGTCCACACAAATGGTGACTTTATAGTGCTAAGTCAAGCTCATTAATAATAACAGAATTAGCTAGTATTAGCAGTGAATAATCATGGTTGCTTCTGTCTGTGGGGCAGCTCTCTGGAAATGTAGGGCAAGTGAAGCAAGGATTCTTTCAGGAATCATTGTAGTGATTATGTTATGCTTGATGGTATATACTGTTGTCTGCACAAACAAGTTAACAAGCAATTAACAAGTTATTAAACGTGGGTACAATCTCAATCAGGCAGAAATGCATGCGCATGTGCATTGTGAGGAGCTCATTTTAAACCGGGTAGCCTTTTAAACTGCGACACCGGTTAGCACTAACCATGCTAAGGAACAGGGTTAGGCTAACCCAGGTTATGGTTGCGAGTGTAGGGCTAACATCACTTCTTGCATACCGTTTTTTCACTGCTAACCCGCGGATTGCCGCTAAGCCCGTGTTTGGAGCGCTAACTCTTCTTCATGCATACGGTCCCGGGACTTAAAATCTCAACTGTTCGTACTGGGGCTATATGCATAATGGGGTGTTAGCGGCATTTGGCGTTACCGACTGACCCCGTTTAGCTATCACCTAGGTGGGGGGTCAGGTCACGCGGCATGCATTTGCGCCTAGCACTTTCATTATAGCAAAACGGGAAGTATTTTTAGATTTGGGAAATCCCTCGGTTTGACAATCTCGCCGCCGACTCGACGGCGGCGGCGGCGGCAATTTGTTTACTTTACATTGGTCGATTCGACAATATTAATATCGCCGCCGATGCGGCGGCAGCATTAATATTGCTTCGAATTTAGGGTTACTTTCATGAAATTTTGCTTATTGCGTATGTAATTCTGTTAAATATGATAGCATTTAATAGATTTGGGCCTAATATATTGCCGCCACCACCGCATCGACGTCGCTTTCCATACTGGCGTTGGCGCCGCCGCCGCTGCATCGGCGAATGCAAGCAACCGCCGCCGCCAGTATGGAAAGCGACGTCGATGCGGTGGCGGCGGCGATTTGTTTACTTTACATTCGTCGATTCGACAATATTAATATCGCTGCCGACGCGACGGCAGCATTATTATTGCTTCAAATTTAGGGTTAATTTAATGAAATTTCACTTATTGCATATGTAATTCTGTTAAATATGATGCCATTGAATAGATTTGGGCCTACTCAGTACCTAACACCTCCAGTAAACCTGCTGTGGATCGCATTTAGCGTAACCTAGTTTACGCTTGGGGTGTTAGCCCTATCACTCACTCACGCATTCCCGTTTTCGCCGCTAAATGGGGAAATCCGGTCTAAACGCGGTTTGGCTCGCTAACACCCCATTATGCATATAGCCCCTGGAATCCCCTCGAGACCAAATAACCTCAGCACTTCAGGTCGTGGGTTCGATCCCTGGGCCGAGGCAAACAACTTGACTGACGACATTAATACACGTCACTACCTTACCTGGCGCTCGGCATCGCGAGGATGGGGCAAGGGCTGGTTTGCTCAGTATCAGGATACTGTGACTGAGTGACATATTGGGCCATGGTTCCGGTAGGATGGTACGTGTTCATCACCACTGTGATAATATGACCTTAGATGTTGCTATGACGTATAAAACCGTAACAAACAAATAACGAGTTTGATTACTATTACGACTTTATCTTTTTGCCTATCAATGGCAATGATGACAGCAACTCATCATTTGTTGTGAACTCGTCGATGACCGATGAGTCCAATTTGTGCTGGGAATGTGCGGTGGCACATTGGACATGTGTGTGTAGCTGCAGTCAGAGAGTTTGGTAGATGAAGGAGATGATCCTTTCTCTGCTGATGCTTTTATTTAGCTTGAGATACATATGATCAGTCTCAAACTGTGCTGTGCCTTTATGAATAGAAGTTCTAATTAGAAGGACGTCATAAACTACTGTCCTTGGCCACTATTACTATTGGTATTACCCAGGTTCCCCCCAATGTTGACGTGGTGGGGAGGCTTGTGTGCCTCCGTGACCATGAGAGCTATACCGGCGGGGGCTAGCACCCTGGCAGGTTTAACCAAGCCGGGCAGGACTCATGGTAGAGGACAGACTAAGAGCAGCAACTGGTCCTCCAGGTTGGGTGTTTTTGTTGAAGATTTATACTGCCTATCATGGATAAGCCTGAATAGGCTTGTTTTCACCATTAGACAGTTTGTCGATAGAAAGCCCAAGCCTACACTTTTACCGACCCAAGGGATTTTTAACCTCCCACACCACATAGACATGGTATGAGAGCAACTGGCCTTTGATGATGCTGTAAGTTATACACAGCAGTGGAAATCCAAATTGGCAGAGGTGGGAGATTAGGAGTCCGACCTAGAAAAAAGTCAGACACTCTAACCACTCCCCCACAGAGAACACGGCGTGGGGCCAACAACCACACCGCGGAAAAAAGAACAATGTTACAGAATCACGAACAACAAACTCAAGGCCCAAGACCGGGAAAACTGGAGAGCCCTTGCTTGTGGCCTATACCCAAAGTTGGGCGCGGTAGGCGACATGTTCATCTACGACATGGCTGAGGAGGTGGAGGTGTTTGTGTGGGTGGGCGCTGATGCCTCAACAGGCGAAGAAGAAGAAGAATTACCCAGGTTGCAGTTGTATTTTCCAGGTTAATCAGTAAAACCTCTCTAAATCGACCGACCATGGGACCGACTTTAAATGGTTCATTTAGGGAGGTGGTCGGTTTAGGGAGTTAGAATATCATTACAATGGTACTGTGTGAGCGATCGTGTGGGACCTAAATAAAGTATAGGGGAGTGGTCGATCTGTGGAGGTGGTGAGTTAGGGAGGTTTTACTGCAGTACTATTGTGTAAGGTTGAAAGCACCCATTGACCACAACCTCCATCCAGCTAGTCTAGAGGCTCGGTGTCGCAGTTTGAGAGGGTACCTGCTTTAAAATGGGACTTTTTGGAATGCGCATGCATCAAGGTCGAATGGCCAGCCTGAAATCTTGTCTGAATTTCTGGATTGCTTCTGCCTGTGGAGGAGCTCTCTGGAAATGTAGTGGGAGACAAGCAAGGATTTCTTCAGGAATCTTTGTAGTGAATATTTTATGCTTGATGGTGCCCTAACAATTTAACAAACAATTAACAAGTTATTAAAAATGGGTACAATCTCAATCAGGCAGAAATGCATGCGCATGCACATTGTTAAAAGCCCCGTTTTAAACCGGGTACCCTTTTAAACTGTGACACCGGATGTCTGATGTCGGGGAGTAACTCGGGAGTTCTAAGCAGCATTTCCGGCAGAGCAATGCCCACCGGACACCCACTGACTGAGACGATGGTCGACTGTGTAGTTGGCATACACCTGTGGAAATCACGCTTTTCTGTAAGCCATGCAAGGTCGCTAAGGGGACTGTGCAATACCACTATTAAGTACTATATATCACGTTGATCGGCGTAGCAAAAGGTTTGCATTTATTTTCGAGTTAGGTATCCGCCATACCAGTACTATCTGCCTAAAACCTAAAACCTAAGACCTAGGTGTAAGCCAGCTGAGGTCAAGGCCAGTCCCTCACGTCTCAGCCAGCTCAGGTCAGGATCTAAGGCAGGGGTCAAGGCCAGCCTCTCAGACAGCTCAGGTCAGGATCTAGTGCTAAGGTCAAGATCAGCCTCTCAGCCAGCTCAGGTCAGGATCTAGTTGTTAATTAGCGGTATTTTACATGCTAGAATCTTTATAGGAAATAGAACCCTAACTTCTGTGTGTGGAGGCCGGAAAGCACTAATGTATGATATTATTCAAGCGATGAGACGCTTACTATATCTGCTTACTATATCTGCTTACTATATCTGCTTACTATATCTGCTTACTATATCTGCTTACCATATCAGATCCAAGAATTGGTAACCCAACAGAAATTAAGTGTATTAAAGTCTAGTAGGGGGGGGGGGGGGTGTAGCTGGCTCCTCCTGCTGGGCTGTCTCCAGGTCATCTGCCTGCCACCACGGTTGGTTGGTTTGGGGTGTTCGTAACCTTACGACAGTTACAGGTTGCAGAACTGCAACATTATAGAGAGGCTCCGATAAATCGGCCCAATCTTTGGTTTGAAGACTTGTCTTTGTAGAGGAAGTGGTCTTCGTAGAGGAAGTGTTATGAAGGCTGGCACCACCCGCTGCCCAGCTCTTTTATTCAGATCGAACACATTCAAAATACAGGTACACAGTCACATGGCATTTCATTGGCTGAACTCCTCCAGTCAGTGGTGGGGGAGGCAGGGTGGGAGTGGGTGGACCCCCACCACTCCTGCCAGCCCCTTCCCCCCATGCTGGGTAAGGGGGTGGGGGGCCAACCCACCCACCCCAAGTCAGATACATATTTTTCCATCAAGTTCACCAATCACACTTACATGGGAATATCAACCCTATTTATCTTTACATAACACCAGTGGTCACAAGTCCTTAGATTGGGACAACTCCAAAATAGTAGGAGTTTCTACATGCCTTACTTTGAGAATTACATATTGCATCAACTTTAGTTCAGCAAACTGCCACCAGGTAGGGCAGGGAGGGCTCACCACACACACACACACACTCCACCTCCCACCTCCAGCCTCCAGCCTGACACCTGGATTTGGCAGGTCCTGCAAACACACACACACACAACCCCCATGCATTGTCACCTGTGTGCTAACAGTCCCTCAGATACTGGCATCTGTAAATCATACCATAACAGGAACACAGACCTCAGTTTCTTCACAGACTATTTGTATGGGTGAAGAAAAGTGGCGTTCTCTGTGGTGGAGTGGTTAGAGTGTCTGACTTATTTCTAGGTCAGACTCCTAATCTGAGGGTCGGCGGTTCGATTCCCCGTGACCCAAGCTCTGCCAATTTGGATTTCCACCGCTGTGTATAACTTACAGCGTCATCAAAGGCCGGTTGCTCTCATACCATGTCTATGTGGTGTGGGAGGTTAAAAATCCCTTGGGTCGGTAAAAGTGTAGGCTCGGGCTTTCTATCGACCAGCAGTGGAATGAGGAAGACCAGTCGTCTATGACTGAAATTTCCCCTGCTTAAGCAACTAATGAACCAAAAAAAAACAAAAAAACACAGTCTGCAGCAACTGTATATGAAGAGTTCAGGTGCAAAACCACGTAAGCGCCAATCCAAAAATGGAGAGAAACATTGGAATCAAACCTACAAAAAGCTTGAGCTTTAAACTTGTTTTCAGGTAAAACTTCTTTATTTAAACTCAAATTTTGTAATAGCGTTTATCTAGTTTTGCACCTGAACTCTTCATATGATGTCCTTAGTTTAAGCATTTACCTCACTTTTAGAATATATAATACCAACAGACTTCAATTCAGTAATACATGTAAATATACCAATACAGTAATTTTCCAGAGTTCTTATCTCCAGTGGTTATATTTGATGTGGAATCTTAGAACAATCTGATATTAATTATCACTTCACTTAATATACATAATCTACCATGGTTTAACAACTTGGTTTGAATATTATGCATATGTGTTTACCAACATGATAGAATGAATAAGGTATTATTAGAGAGGTTTTATAGTGGTACTTATATGATTGGATATTATTATAATGACTTTATAGAAATAGCTGGATGATTTAAATATGATTAACACAATTTTCTTATATAATCTTAATGCTTCACATATGAGTTTTGTGAAAGGGAGATATTTTAGAATTTATTTAAACTATTATTTATTTATGAACCAGACCTAAAAAGTAAGAATATTTTACACAGTGCTGAGGTCAAGGCCAGCAGCCCTGCCTAGACGTCTAACACTAAAAGCATGTAGGTCTATTGTTCTAACGCCATCTGCTCATCTAATATCGTCCTGCGCCCGAGTCAGCAGCAGCACCACCAGCACCAGCACCAGCAGCACCAGCAGCACCAGCACCACCAGCACCACCAGCACCACCAGCACCACCAGCACCACCAGCACCACCAGCACCACCAGCACCACCACCAGAAGCACCACAACCACCATACACCACCACCACCACACCACCACCACCACCACCACACCACCACCACACCACACCACCACCACCACACCACCACCACATGCCACCACACCAACACCACACCATCACACCACCACCACACCACCACCACACCACCACCACCACACCACCATCACCACAACACCACCAACCACCACCACCACCACACAACCACCACCACACAACCACCACCACACCACCACCACCACCACACACCACCACCACCACCACACCACCACCACACCACCACACCACCACCACCACCACACCACCGCACCACCCCCTCCACACCACCACTACACCACCACCACCAACCTTATCACGTGCCGCCACGCCATAAAACTGACCAACAGTTTCCATAAAGCTCCCCCCCCCCCCGGCCCGTATCGATCCGCCCCCGCCCACAACCCACGCCCACCGCACCCCTCACGCCGCCCCCCGACTACCGCCCACCGCCATCGGCCGGCGGCGGCGACCCAGACAATGCTCATACGCTACTTGCATTTCACCAGATACCCCTTCACTACCCGGCCCCAGGGACCAGCGCTCTTTGTGGCGCGCTGATTGGCTGGCTGCTGCTCAGAACGAGGCTCCCACAAGGTGGATGCGAAAGAGGGGAGGGTGGGGTGTGTAGGTGGGAGGGGGGGGGGGGGGGAGAAAACACCAGGATGCATGGAACAGGAGGCGGGGGGGGGGGGGGGATGGGAGGGAGAGGGAAGGGGAGGGAGGGGAGGGGAGGGGAGGGGAGTGAGAAATAGCATGATTAGAGGAGTAGGGAGGGGAGGGAGAGGAGGGGAGGGGGTGAGAGAAGGGAGGGAAGAGGAAAGGAAAGAGAAAGAGGAGAAGGCGTGAGGAAAGAGAAGGGAGGGTAGGGGAGGGAAGAGGAGGAGGGGAGGGGAGGAGAGGGGAGAGGGAATGGGAGGTGAGGGCAGGGCAGGGCATGGGAGAAACATCACGATGAGAGGAGCAGGGAGGGGGTGGGGGGAGAGGGGAGGGGGTGATGGGGGAGGGGGAGAAACAGGGACGAGCAGAGAAAAGAGTGGCGATGGCGGGAAGGTGAGGAGGATAAAGAGGGTTGTGTTCCATTGAAATGCATTTCCTTCAACAATAATGAATATATCATGGTGCTAAGTGGCATGTGTGTGTGTGTGGGGGGGGGGGGGGGACGGAGACAGACAAGGTGGGTGGGTAGTCACATAAAAGACATTTCCAAAGGAATGGACACATTGAGTAGCGAGTCTCAGGGGCGTAGTACAATTTTTCAAGTGACTGTTATAAACGATTTACTAAAGGAAAAAAAGTACAGAATTATTTGCTTACAGGAAATTAATAAAATTGCAAGCACAATTTTTTTTTAATTGCATACTATGAAAGACTTAGTTGTTTAGTATGGGAAAGAAACATAACGCTGAGAGAAATTGTCCACACACGCTTACACAGCGTGACAATGTTGCTACACCCCTGGCTATCCACAAGACCAGTCCTGCCAGTACCATCAGAGTCCATTACTAAACAGCGAGGTGCACCGTGAGCTGCTTCCAATACCAACATCATTAGTTCTTTACTGCCGCTAAGCAAAAGAGTCAGCAGAGAAAAGATTGTCTCCTTCATCTACCAGTACCAGACTCTCTGACAGCAATTACGCACACATGTCCAACTACGCACACATGTACAAATTGGACTCATCAGTCATCGATGAGTTCACAACAAATGATGACTTGCAGTCATCATCACCACCGATGGACAATAGAAGATTGCCGCCGAGGGACGGGCTGGTGGCGGAAATCGTCTATAGTATAATCCACCTGCTGCGGGGGAGAGGGGAGGGCGAGAGGGGAGTGGGGGAGGGGAGAGTGAGGGAGAGTGGGGAAGGGGAGAGTGAGGCAGAGTGGGGGAGAGTGGGGAGCAAGGTGAAGAGAGGCGAGGGGAGTGGGGGAGGAGAGAGTGAGGGAGAATGGAGAGGGTGAGAGGGGAGTGGGGGAGGGGAGAGTGGGGTACAGTGGGGGAGGGGAGAGTGAAGGAGAGTGAGAGAGGGCGAGAGGGGAAGGGGGAGGAGAGAGTGAGGGAGAGGGGAGAGGGTGAGATGGGAGTGCGGGAGGGGAGAGTGGGGGAGAGTGGGAGAGAGTGGGAGAGAGTGGGGGAGGGGAGAGTGAGGGAGAGTGGCGGAGGGGAGAGTGGGGGAGGAGACTACCAACTAACCACTAATTTTCACTAACAACTAACAGGTAACCCCCACCCACTGCCTCACTAATCCCATCCTCACTTCACTTCTTCCTCTGGCCTTGGCCGGACTTACTGTGCATGCCGGTGAATCTGGAGGGACTGAAGTTTGGATCCTGGCCGAGTCAAACCAATGACTTATAAAATAGGTCCCTGTTGCTGCTCGGCGCTTGGTGTTATGAGGTCAGGACAGGGACTGGCCGCACAGTGTCAAGATAATGTGACTGTGTGGGACATCAGGTCATAGTGCTGGCAGCCTGATTTCCCAGTTGGGCAGCACTATAAATTCGCCATGAGCACACGCTGTCACAAGTCAGTCCACATGCTGGTTTGGCCTAGGGTCTTACTTGGGTGTAAAACTACACCAACCACCCAGCCTCCCCCGGCCCTCTCAGAGGACTGTAGTTGGGCTCTTAGGCTGCCTTTTTCCTTCCTTGCCTGCCCCCGCCCCCCAATTTCTGTGACCACTACTCATCAGAAGCCAACTCCTGACCACATGGGACTGCTTTCAGAGGTGCCCATACAGTGCTGCAGATTTGCAGCCTTCAGCGCACCAATGCAACTGAAAACTCCCAAAAAACAAACGAGACTGAGGGGAGTGGGGGAGGAAAGTGGGGGAGAGTGAGGGAGGGCGAGAGGGGAGTGGGGGAGGAGAGTGAGGGAGAGGGAGAGAGGGCAGCAGCTCACTGTGTCGGCACAATGACCTGATATCCCACTTAGTCACATTATCCTGACATTGAGCTAACCTGTTCTAGCTCTACCTTTAATGATGTGGACACGTTGGAGTCTGATTAATGAGTGTTTATTAGGTTTCAATATCAGCCCGGTGCCCCTATCGGGACCCGCATCATACCGGCATCTGTGGGCTAATTAGTTATGCGCACACGCATTACATAATTACATCTCCCTTTCACAGGAACCGTCATGCAATTGTACATGGTAGTCAATTGACTGAGTATGTACTAACATAACTGACAGACTGCTATAGTGCACCTGGTCGTGCTTGAATGTTCATGTTTCATTTGCTGCAATAAAACATAGTCACACAATATTCAAATGTCTGGATGTATTCTGGAACAAAACATGTCCGGTCAAGAGCGATATACAATGCTACAGGCATAGCGTCTTATATAATATTTTGTGTCTGTTTGCTGAAATAAATACTTGTCTTGAATAAATATGTTTAGTCTTCTTTGGCTTTGTTACAGTCTCTGAGTGTCCCTTATATGTAATCAGCTGATAGCCAGTGCTGGCTTTATAGTCCAATAGCTGAGTATGCTTTAGCCAATTTATAAAGGATACATTTAATGAGCATGCACGTCTTAAATGAACATCGAGATTACATTGTTTCGTTTTCGGGTCGGTTTCATATAATGTGAGACTTTCCCACAGTGTGCTCCAAGTGAGCAGTCGTGTTTCCGTTTCGCATCTCTCACTGAGAGCCTGGTCTACCTTATCTCCTTTTTAAGGAGGCTTTCTTATTGATAAGGCTGTCGATTTGGGTTTCTTATCTGTCATGGGTGTGTGTGTTTCGCCTTAATGGCTATTGGCTCGGTCACTCCCTGCCTCCTTATCTTTATGCTTTCATTAATTTCTATTATGTTACATTAATGGTGATACGTGTTTCGCTTTTACTTGTTTTAATGGCAGTTTAATCATGTTATTCCCATGCGTTCTAGAAGTCTTATTTGACTACCATATCTTGTTCTATATAAGTTAATTTTGTCTGGTTGCTGGTTGTCATTGTTTTCAACTACTTTAAATGTGTATTCAATTTCTCTGTACTGTGTTGTTTTCTGTGTTAGTTATTTCGTAGTCTCTGTCTCTGTTGTTATGTGTCATGATGCCCATTCTTTTTTGTGGTTTAGGTATTTTACTTTGTTCCCGATGTTTAGCAGTTTGTGTGTTTCTTTTGTTCTTTTGTCAAATTTTTTTTTTTTTGCTGATTTATTATTATTTGATTTGTTTTAGATTTCTGTGGTTTCGGTTTCAATTATTTTGCTTCTGTCGGGAGTTTTGATTTTAGTTTTCGAATCATGAGTAGTTGTGCTGGTGATACATTCATGCCTGTCAAGGGTGTATTTCTGTAGTTTAAGAGTGCGATGTTCACGTCTGTGTTGTCAAGCTTGGCCTTTTTTATCATTCTCTTTGCTGTCTGTACATATCTTTCTACCTGTCCGTTGCTTTGTGGGTACATTGGGTTCGAGAAGCAGTGCATGAAATTGTATTCTTTCGTAAATTGTTTATATTCTCCGCTTGAGAACTGCGGACCATTGTCTGATACTACCATGTGTGATATGCCGTAATGGCCGAATACTGATTTCAATTCTTTTATTGTATTTTTACTTGACTTGTCATTTCAATTTTTAATAGTAGTTTACAATTAATAAGAATGTTTCATCCTTTATCTGGAAGAAATTGATGCCAATTTTGTAAAACGGTATGTCGGGTATTTCGTGATTGAGTAGTGGTTTAGATTGCTTGAAATTTCTGAAACATTGGCAAATTTGATACTTGGCCACGTTATCTTCGATTTGCTTGTCTATTCCAGGCCAAAACATATAATCTCCCGATTTCGTCCACTCACGCTATGAGGTTGAGTTTGACACACACCTCTTTGCCAAGGATGGGGTTGCCCTATTTCATCACTTGGAAATGTAGCTGCCTGTCATTCACCTTGATGGCTGCCTCACCTTCTGGGCTGATCTTCTCGCCCGAGTAGGTGATGAGGCGGCACATTGTCGGTTGTATTGCTATGTTCCGCATCCTTTTAATCAGTCCGATGGGTATGATATTGGTCTCCGATCTAGTGTCTAGTTTGAACCGTATGCTGTACATTGGTGCCCATGCTGGATATCCATATCCTAGCTCGCATCTCACCAGGGATGTGTATAGCTTGGTCAGACTGACTTCATCCAGGTATTTGAAAGTAAGTCTTATGAGGCCGAGTGTTCTATTGGCTTTCCCAGCCTGTGTCTCACAATGAATAGAGAAGGTCAGGCTCGGGTCTATCCAGACTCCCAAGTCTTTTTCGAGATCCATGCTCTGCAACTCTATCTGTTCCCTTGCAGCTGTAGACATTTTATATTTTGCCCTCTGATTGCTTCGTCTGAGGTGGAGCACTTTGCATTTGTGGGGGTTAAATCTTAACTGCCATGTATCAGCCCATGCTTGTAGGTTATTCAGGTCGTCTTGCAGTCTAGCTACATCAGACTCGGCTTTGATATGCGTGAATAGTTTTGAGTCATCCGCAAAGATCTGGATGCATGTGTGTACCATGTCAGGCATCTCATTAACGAAAATGACAAATAATAGCGGCCCTAATATGCTGCCCTGTGGGATACCGCTGAGAACTGCAGCTATGGCTGACAAATATCCTCTGATAGATACTTGTTGGTGTCCGCCCCTGAGAAAGTCTGGTACCCACTTCCACAATTCTCCCTTGATGCCGTACTTGTCCAGCTTCATTAGCAATCTCTCATGTGGGTCTGAGTCAAAGCACTTTGAGAAGTTTAAGTAGACAGCATGTACATCACCTCCACCATCCATGATCTCTGTCCAGTGGTCCTGTGTTGCGAGTAGTTGGGTGATACATGATCTCTCTTTGATGTACGCGTGTTGACAAGATGATAGCAGCTCGTTTTTGACCAGGTGTTCTATGATTACGTCGCATATGATCTGCTCCATCACTTTGCATGCTACTGAAGTCAAGCTTACTGGTCGATAGTTTGATGGTCTGAGTCGGCTGCTTTTCTTGTGTATTGGTGACACTCAACCCGTTTTCCATTCCTTAGGGAGGATCCCATGTTTTAGTGACGATCTATATACATGGCAGAGTGGTTCTGCTGACTGGTCTTTGAGCTCTCGTAGAATTCTAGGGTGCATTCCGTCTAATCCTGGTGACTTGAACGGGTAGAGCTTCTCCAGTTTCTTATTCACCATATCTGAAGTGGTGAGGAAGTCAGTCAGTGGATGGTCGTAGTTCCTTTCATCGAACACTGGCATGTTCGTTAGGTCTTCATCCGTGAATACTGAGGAGAAGAACCGGTTCATCAGATTGGCTTTCTCTTTGTCATCTGTTATTAGGTTGCCGCCATCATCGGTCAGGTTTATGATCCTCACCCTAGTCCTCATCTTGGATTGTGCATACTTGTAGAATGCTTTTGGGTTTGTCCTTGCCTCGCTTGCGATTCTTTTCTCAGAGTCCTTTTCTGCTTGTCTACATGCCCACTTTGCTGGATTTCTGGCCTTGGCGTATGTGAGGTAATCCCTTCCGTCTCCAGAACTTGTCCATGTCCTAAACGTGTTCTTCTTCTCATTCACCTCATCTCTAGCTTTGGCCGTCATATATGGCAGTCTTTTCTTCCGATTGTGTGTCAGTCTGGTTTTCGGTATGAACTGGTCCATGAGCTCTTTAACGTTGTTGGTTATTGTTCTCCATGCAGTTTCTATGCTTGTATCTGGTGGTATTTCCCAACACATGCTGTCCGCTTTATCTCTCATATTCATGTAGTCACCTTTGTGGTAGATGTACTTTGCTTGATGATTCACAGGTGTTTCTACATAGCAGTTGAAGTCAAAGTTTATACAGACGTGGTGGCTTTTCCCGATCGGTGCATTGAGCTCTATGTTGTCCACCCTGCCCTCCTCATTTGTGATGAGTAGGTCCAATGTGTTAGGCTTTTGACTACCTTGGTAGTGCCGTCCTGATATGACCTTAGATGTTGCTAGGATGTAAAACAACAACAAACAAACAAACCTCGGTAGTGGGTTGGGTCCCTTACATGCTGGTATAAAAAACAGTCTCTCAGGCACTCCATAAACCTTGATGCCACATTGTTAACATCTGCTGGTTTTGTTTCAGTTCTCCAGTTGATATCGGAATAATTAAAGTCACCCATTATTAGTAGATGGGATGATTTTATGTCGTTCGCTTTGTGTATCAGACTTCTGAGGCGATCGTGGTTCTCGGGTGGGCTGTTTGGTGATCTGTAGTCAGCCACAGGCTCCGTCGTGTCCCTGGGGGGGCGGTTCGGTCTGTGGCCTGGGTCGGGTGGTGTTGACCACCCTTCCTCGGCGGATGATCCAATGGGCGTCCTCTCGGCTTTGTCTGGCCTCGGCCCTGCGGGCTTTCAGCTCTTCTCAGAGTTTCTTGTCTTCTTGCCTCTCAGTGTATGTCATGTCCTTCTTGATATACACTTCGGTGAGAAGTTGGTCGTCGGAGCGTGCCAGACTCTTCGCGTTCCTCACATTCCCATTGCGTGTTGATATCCACATTTTCCACATTGTATCGACTGTCTGTTTTGTGTGTCGCGTTGTGTCCAATTACTTGTGTTTCTCCACTGGGGCTTTACTATGTGGTCTACTCAGGCTTCTGCTCCTTCTTCTTTGTCTTTGTTTAGCTGTTTGCCGGTGGGTTCAATCAGTTGGCATGTCTCAATGCAGCGATCAAGTGTAAGCTTTGGCGTCTGTAGTAGTAGATCCCATAGCTTGTTGTTTTTCACTCAGCAAACAATCCTCTCGCAAAGCATGGACTCTTCCTTGTCACCTTAGTCACAATACATGATTCTGATCTTCAGTTTGCATATAAATGTGTCCATGTTCTCATCACTCTGATTGTACAAATTGAACTGATACCGAACTACTGTAATGTTTGTCTTGCCCTCGCAGTATGTTTCAAATGCCTTTATGAGGGTCACTATCTGATCCTGTTCCGGTACTTGGATTTTCATTGTTCAGTATACTTTCTGTGCCTCAAGGCCCGCCATGTATAGAAATATGGAGCACTGTACCTTCTCAGCTTTGTTGATCACACCTGCAGCTTTTGCATATATTTGATATGCACTTAGCCAGGTTTTCCAGGTCATGGCCATGTTCTTCTGCAAGTTTAGTGGTGCTGGCGGCTTCAGCCCCGATAACACCATGTTGCTTTGTTAGGCCGTGACCCTTTTCGGGGTCAAGGTCAATGGTGTTGCTGCTGCTGCAAAGCGGAGGGTCTCCTGTAGTCTTTTTGTGGACGATTTTGTTTTATATTACAGCGGTGCTAACCTGAATGTCATAGAGAGAGCTACAAACAAGCATAAATGGGATCCATCGATGGTCAGTCTGAACTGTTTCAAATTTTCCAAGACAAAAACAGTCTGCATGCACTTCTGCCTGCTGCATAGAATGCATGCGCGGAACCGTAGCTGACCCTGGATGGGGATCCCATTAAAGTCGTTGAGAAAACCAAATTTCTGGGCCTCATTCTCGACGCAAAACTGTCTTTTGTGCCACATATAAAGTAACTGAAAACAAGATGCCTGAAAGCGCTAGATATTCTGAGGGTGCTGTCCAGCTAAGAGTGGGGAGCGGACAGAGATGTTCTGTTCTCCGTGTACAGAACCTTGGTTCGGTCACGAGTGGATTACGGCAGCATAGTATACGGTTCCGCAAGGAAATCATATATTGGGCTGCTAGACACGATCCACCACCAGGGACTGCACCTGGCCCTCGGGGCCTTCCGCACCTCACCGGTTCAGAGCCTTTACGTCGAAGCCAATGGACCATCACTTAACAACAGGAGAATCAAACTGGCCATGCAATATGTAGTCAAGATAAAAACTAATGCATTGAATCCTGCACACAATTGTCTATTCGAGCAACATGACGAATCCAGGTATGAAGCCAGGCCGAATTACATCCGGCCACTGAGGCTCCGAATGAAACCTCATTTGGAGGCCTTGGGCATGGATTTGGACGTGTTGGAGGATGTCAAAGTCCCAAAACATCCCCCGTGGTCGTTGAGAAAGCCATCGGTTATCCTCCGACTCACGGAACTGAGGAAGTCTGGGACACATCCACTCGAGTACCAAGGACTGCATGCAGAGATTCAAGGCCAGTTTGCAGACCACCTCTCCATATACACTGATGGTTCGAAAGACCAAAGCCGGGTAGCTGCTGCGGCAGTCTGCCGACGGGAAAAATTTGGTGTACGTTTGCCCGATCAGAGCTCGATTTTCACTGCAGAAGCCTGAGCACTCCTTCTCGCGTTGGAGTGTATCGAGGTATCCAACCACACTAACTATGTTATATACAGTGATTCGTTCTCTTGCCTCCTGGCTGTTGCTGGACTGAAAACGAATCACCCTATTCTAGCAAAGGTCATTTATAAAATGAACCAACTGACAATGGATGGGTATGACATCCACCTGTGCTGGGTGCCTGGCCATGCCGGCATACAAGGAAACAAATGAGCTGATCGGGCTGCTAAGAAAGCCCTGAAATGTGATCTTGAACCGTGTCTGATCCCTCACTCTGATCTGAAACCACTAATAGCCACCCACATAAAATCCAAATGGCAACATGAGTGGGATGAAAACATTAATAAACTTAAAGAAATTGAACCATCTGTGGGAAAGCTACCACAGACTCATGCGGGAGGTCGGCGGGACCAAGTGGTCCTTAGCCGCTGCCGTATTGGCCACTCGTGGCTTACACATACTTTTCTGCTCAAGAGGGAACCTCCCCCTGAATATATTGGGTGTCAGTCCCCGCTGACACTCAAACACATTTTACTAAGTTGCGCTGATTCTTTGGCCCTGCGCCAACAGTTCATGACCTTTTTACTAAGGTAAAACAGGAAAACATTTTAGTCTTTTTGAGGGCAGCTGGACTGTACCACCTCATATAGTTTATTAAATAGATTCTATCAATTATTAATAAAACTTTTCTTTTTCTATGGGAATTTGTTTCCCTTGGCCACAAATATATGAGTGTGAGCTTTCTAATTTAATGACACATAATTGATTGTCTGCTTTTACATGTAAAAGTGATGGTTTGAACAAAAAACAAACATTTCTCACTGTGAATATGGCCTATGCTTCTGACACGGCGTAAAGGAACCACCAATCAATCAATAAAACCTGTTAGGCGGCTGGCATCTGACACTATATAATGATGTGGACACGGTGGACCTCGTTAGCTGTTTGTTTTCCTGTATCCAATGACCCCGATAATTATGCATAAAATGCTCACGGAAAATCCTCATAACGGTTTTTTTCATTGCTTATCGAGATCAAAGGTCTCAGGCCTGGAGACTTCTAATTTAATTTAAGTCACTTGGAAATAATTTCCCAGGTATTGATTGTAACACATTGCTTGAAGGTGACAAAAATTATCAGAATCACGCTGCTATGATCAATTACAAGAGCTATGATGGGGGGGGGGGAGGTCTCAGGAAAATAATTAATTGGGAATGTTGCGGAAATGGATAAATGTCATTTCAAAATATCAGAAAAGAAGAGCTTTTCATTCTTAACGAGGAAGATTATTAATCTGTTGATGCATCTGAGACACCTTTCCAAACCAGGGTTTTTTGTGTGATTCATTATCTAAAGAAACATGACAGTGTAGAACTGATTGATTAAGTCTTATACCTCTGTCACACTATGACACAACAGGCCAGCAAGTGGCCAACGTAAAAATCACTTATTTACATCGAGATATGTCTAAATTCTCGGAGTTTCAGGGCCAAGTTGGACGTCAGTGCAACACAGTGGACGTAGGCGAAACGTCAATCGAGCATAGTGGTAACACATGTCAACGCACGAGAACATTAAAAAAACGCTCATGGAACACTTGCAGAACGCCGGTGAATGTTATATATGTTATACGATCACCAGAAGTATGCCTTATATGTTAAATACGTCAAAACACGCTGAGAAACACCAAACGTCTGTTAGACATATGTTAGATGTATGTTATCCATATGTTTTCAATACGTTGTCGATACGCGGACTGTACATTTCTGACGGCTTGAGCTACGCCTGACATAGTTCAACGTAGTTCAACATATGTATAATGTACGTGTAACAGTATGTGGCTAATAAATTCCTGACAAAGGATAAAATTGGACAAGTATTAATTATTAATCATTCATATATTATTATTAGTTAAACACGAATGATGTGCTGTGAGGAATGTAATAAATAGATTCAAATTGCTGCCCCGATTCACAAAACTTGATTTAATTGATTTAATTAAATTAATTTATTCCATATATTTCATTTTATTCAGTCTATTAATTTCCCTCATTCAGTTTATTCAACTTATTCCATTTATTCAATTTATTAAATTTATCTCATTTATCTCATTTATCTGAATTTGTTTATTTATTTTATTTATTTAATTTATTTAGCTTGTTTCACGTATTTAATCTATTTAATTCATTTACTTGACATTTGTTAGTTATAATGATCTATTTGCCTTAATCAGAAAGACCATCTTTGTCAGATACAATTCCAAGACCTGCACATTGCCACCCTGCTGAAGCCAGTCACACTTGTGCAATGGAGAATGCGTCACTTCCGGTGTCACATACGGTTTCCACCGAAACATATCGGCCGGTGCTCACTAATACTAATAGACTACATCACGGTTCCGACTGCGCATGCGCTGTAAACGGCCGTGGGAGCAAAGCAAAGGCGTGCGGCCATTGACTTTGCCTATACGCGCATTGAAAAATGTCAGTTTTATTCAAAATTAATAGAAATCCAAAACCCTAACCTTATAAATCTAATATGATCTTTTTGTTAAACATGTTTTCTATATGTGTTCCAAGCGGTTTGTCTCTAGGTGGTGTGGTTTTATTTTATCAATATTTTACTTTTTCTGTATGGAGATTGCTCACGGCCATTGACAATGCATTGAGTACTCTGGCTATGGCTCTAACACTAGTCTGAGTGCCTAGATCTTTCTAAATCTAAATGCACATGGCATAAGATATGCTGATTATATTGATGTAAATGATCAAAGATTAATATCTTAATTTATTATATATATTTTTTTAGTTAGTATTCTATGTTTCAAACAAGAGCTGAGTTGAGCTGAAACTAGCACATTTCATAACTGCACCCAGTGTATTAGCATGTGCCATGTGCTTTTGGGGGGCTTGTTTTGCTCTGATGCATCCCACAATGCACCGCGCCGCTGGAACCGTGATGTAGTCTATAACTTATAAAGCAATAGGCAAAGTAGGGGTTAGACAGTCCTGATGGTGTCAATGTTAACGTAGAAAATCTGCACAGTATTCTATCCCTCAGTCACCCTGAACTAGTCAACCAATCAGATATTACTTATTACTAGCTCCCTGTATATACTGGAATGCGACGATATGAGGATGTGAGGATATGAGATGTGAGGATATGAGGATATGAGATGTGATGATATGAGGATATGAGATGTGATGATATGAGGATATGAGATGTGATGATATGAGTTTATGAGATGTGATGATATGAGGATATGAGATGTGATGATATGCGGATATGAGATTGATGATATGAGGATATGAGATGTGAGGATATGAGGATGTGAGGATATGAGCATACAAGATGTCATGCTATGAGGAGTGGGGATATGAGATGTGATGCTCTGAGGATATAAGGATAGGAGATATGGGGAGGTGGTGATATGAGGATATGAGGATATGCAGATGTGATGATAGGATGGAATGAGGATGAGGATATGAGTGTGTGAGGCTATGAGGATGTGATGATATTAGGATATGAGGATGTGATGATATGTGGATATGATCATATGATCATATGAGGCTATGAGGCTATGATCATATGAGGCTATGATGATATGAGGATATGAGGATATGAGGATATGAGGATATGAAGATGTGAGGATATGAGGATATGAGGAAGTGAGGAAATGAGGATATGAGGATATGATGATATGTTGATAGGATGGTATGAGGATCAGGATGTGATGATATGAGGATGTGAGGATATGTGGATATGATGATATGATGATATAAGGCTATGAGGATATGTGGATATGAGGATATGAGGATATGAGGATATGAGGATATGAAGATTTGAGGATATGAGGATATGAAGATGTGAGGATATGAGGATATGAAGATGTGAGAATATGAGGATATGGAGATGTGAGGATATGAGGATATGAAGATGTGAGGATATGAGGATATCAGGATGTGAGGATATGAAAATGTGAGGATATCAGGATGTGGATATTCGGAGTTGTGAGGATATGCAGATATGCGGATATGAATATATGCAGTTATGCAGATATACATATATGAAGATATGAAAATATGAAGATAGGAGGATAGGAAGATAGGAAGATAGGAAGATAGGAAGATAGGAGGATACTATTTAATCAGCCAGCTGGTCTGTCAGTACTTTTTATGACTTCCATTGTTTTTACTAACCATCCAGATGTCTTGTACTTTCAACCAATGGACAGGTGGCAGGGGAGTAGGCGGGGAACGCGGCGGGGGGGGGGGGGGGGGGGGCGGGGGGGGTGAGCGGGGGGGGGGGGGGTGCACAACACAAGTCGGCGTAGTGGGAGGGTGATGAGAGTGTCTTGTGGTTGGGTGTGGTGGTTGTGGGTGAAGGGGTGGGGGTTGTTGGGGCATCGGTTAGGAAGGGGGAACAAGGGGACGGGGAGGGGCGGTGCTTGTGATGGGGTGGGCATGACTGAAGACGAACAAGGCTCTATGACAAGGAGCATGTAAAGGCAAAGTCTTAGTGGTGCATGCTGGGTTGCCCTGGCGGCGATACAGACTGCGTGTGTGTGCGTGTGGGTGTGTGGGTATGTGGGTGTGTCTTGGTGGGTGGGTGGGTGGGGATGTGAAGAAAGACATACTCATCGATCAACCCCATATCATAACACATCCCCACAGTAAGACGCTCAGCAGCAGGCAGACCCTCACGAGGAACCACCACCTTCGTAAGCAACCACATCCACTCCACCAAGATCCCACCCAACAGGTTCAACCCTCATGCTGACACCCTTCACAGACGTCTTCACCTAGAACACTCGGGCATGGATGTATACAACATTTAGAACCCTGTCAACACTACTTATACTCTAAGCCATATCTTCTGGGCCCTCAGCAACGCCACCGATCACCAAGTTGTCATGAGAGACTTTAACACCCATGACTCCACCTCGGGATACAACAACATCGATTCCCCTCAAGGCTGTACCCTCCTAGCAGAGATCCTCGACTCAACATCCTATTCTATCCTCAATGATGGCTCGCCTACCTACAGAGCAAACACATCGATCCATCTCTGCAACACTGAATCCTGCCGTGCCAGCTTCCTGGGAGCTCACAACACTATACTCAGACCACCACGCAGCTCTCCTCCACACCAATGCACCCAAAGTCACCCACCCCCCAGCATCACCCAGATTCAACCTAAACCACGCAGACTGGGTGACCTTCAACCTTCGTCTAGAAAACTTAATAGATCTGAACCAACCGACCACATGTGATGAGTTCACCACACTCATTTACCAAGCAATGAGAGACACCATAAAGCAAACCATCTCCTGTAACTACACTGGCGCACTACCTCTAATGCAATGCGAAGAGCACACAGATTCTGCAACAAGTCCTCTACAAGCTCGGCACAAACCCCATCTGAGGCACTAAGGATCTTGTTAAAATAGCCACCAGTTGGGCAAAATATGTCGAGCTTGCTGAATCGGACAGGAAGTGGAAACTCTGGTGCACCAAAATAAACTCTCACACCACCTCCAGACAACTCTGGCACAAACTGAACAGCATCAAGGGGAGACTTGCCACCCCCCACTCTACCCATACCCTGGCCAACTTGCAGCAGAACGCAACAAAAGGTTCATGGACAGAACAGACCCTGCAATCAACTTCCCTTATGCCCACCAACAATCGCTCACCAGGAACTCCATCTGGAGAGCTGACCTCATAGACATATCAATAGCCACAACGTCTACCCATAATCTTGACAACCACCTGACCAGGGCTGAGATTGACTGCGCCCTAGGCACCACCACAAAGAAGACAACCCCAGGAGCTGATGGAGTCCCTAACACTGCATGGACCAAGTTATCTGCCACTAACAGAGAAACTCTCCTCCCCCTCCTCAACAATATCTTCTACAATGCAGACATCCCCCAATCTTGGAAGGATGCTGATATCATCCCCATCCCCAAGAAAACCCTGGACGAAGCCAGACTCATCTCCCTTCTCCAATCCCTCAGGAAAGTTAGTGAAAGAATCGTCCTCGCCCATCTCCAGATGGTCACAGAAGACCCCCACCACTGGAGGTAATTGGCTACCGAGGAGGATGAGGCACCCAGCATGCTGTTGCCACCCTCATCGAGAGCATTTCCTATGGCCTCGGTAATGGACACGACACAGCAACCATCTTCCTTGACCTCGAAAAAGCCTTTGAGCTTATCGACCATGAGGTGGTACTGACATCGATGGCTAATCTTGGCATTGCCGGCCGAACTCTTGCCTACGTCCAAAATTACCTCCAGAACAGGCGAGCCAGGGTCCATGTCCAGGGCACCTCTTCTCCCTACCTTCAATGAAAAAATGGCATTCCCCCCTCCTCTTCAATGCAGTGATGGCATCTCTCGTGAGGAGGCTTAAACAAGACCTAGCCACCCAAGAGATCACAGACACAAAAATAGTCTGCTACGTAGATTACATCGCCATCACCTGCTCCCATGCGATCGACGCACAGGATCTGGCTCATCAGTTGCTCCACCTGGTAGGAAACACCTGCTGGGACCTTGGACTAAAAATCTCCCCCGCCAAGACCAAGATCATGCATATGTTCAGAGGTCAACCACTTCACCCCCCCTACCTAGATGGATCCCCTATCGAATGGGTCTCCACCTTTGACTACCTAGGTATCCGTCTAGACCAAGACCTTAACATGAGAGCCCTCTGCTGCCACCTAGCCACCAGAATGACCAACAGACTCCTCCTCATGAAGAGGATCTCTGGCTTCTCCTGGGGCGCCTCGGATGGTGTACTCACACTGTTCTACCGCCAGGCAGTCCACTTCCTCTTTGATTATGCCGTGCCCATATTCGCTCTTACAGCTCTCGAGGCCATAACTCAGGCAAAGGCGGCCTTCCCCCTTGCTAAGATGGTCTACACCGGCTCCCTTAACCCAACATCAGGTAGAGCCGGAGCTGGAATCATCATCCCTTTCTCCAGCACAAAGAACACCAACAGGGTGTCAGGCTTTGCTTCCACTCTTGATACCGAGCTCGCCGCCATTCACTTGGCCCTCGAAGACCTCTACAACTCAAGTGCCATCATCATTACCAACTCTCTGAATGCCATCAAAGAGATCGCCCACCCAAATGTCCAACATTCCCTTGCCGACGTGATCCAGATTATAATCTCGACCAGACATCAGGCACACCTCAACACAGGTCCCCTCCCATATAGGACTCTATGGTAATGGCCAGGCCGACTGTGCTGCTCTAACTTGTGCCAACCAAGCAGACATGGAGACAGCCATCCCTCCCTCCATCACCAAACTGACTGCCATCGCTTCTCGAGCCACCACCAAACTCTGGGAATGCGCCACACAGAAGGAACAAGTATGGTACCCTTATTCAATAAGCTGGCTCTGGTACACCCTGGTCAGAACTAACATCCCCCATCCAGTTGGCCTTCCTGCTTCTACCCAAGTCACTGTCAACCACTTCAGGACTGGCTACCGCCGTAGGATTGATGTCCCCAAACTCAAGCGCTGTCCCTGTGGCACTAAGATCTTCAATGTGGCCCACATACTCGCCTCATGTGGCGCCGTCGACAGATCTACCATTAGTGACTTCATGGAGAACTCTGACCACCACACTCAGCGACATGAGGGCTGCTCTGGCCATCCTCTCAGGATTTCCAAGTCATCCTGAAACGCACTTGCTCGCTTCTACTGCCAGAACTCAGATATCATCAACGCTGTTGGTCGCCCAGACCCTGACACTGAGGGCTAGCAGGCCCCACCTCATCCCCATACCTGACTTGACACCACTACCAACTAGCCACTAATTTTCAATAACAACTAACAAATAACCCCACCCACTGCCTCACTAATTCCATCCTCACTTCACTTCTCCCTCTGGCCTTGGCCGGACTTACTGTGCCTACTGGTGAATCTGGAGGGACTGAAGTTTGGATCCTGGTCGAGTCAAACCAATGACTTATCAAATAGGTACCTGTTGCTGCTCGGCGCTTGGCGTTATGAGGTCAGGACAGGGACTGGGCTCACAGTGTCAGGATAATGTGACTGTGTGGGACATCAGGTCATGGTGCCCGTGGTCTGATTTCCCAGTGGGGCAGCACTATAAAGTTGCCATGAGGGTGTGCTGTCACAAGTCGGTGCACATCCTGGTATGGCCTTGGGTCTTGCTGGGGCGTAAAACTACACCAACCACCCAGCCTCCCCCGGCCCTCTCAGAGGACTGTGGTTGGGCTCTTAGGCTGCCTTTTTCCTTATTCTCCCCCCTCCCCCGAATTTCTCTGACCAATACCCATCGGAAGCCAACTCCCAACCACATAGGACCGCTTTAAGCGGTGCCCATACAGTGCTACAGATTTGCAGCCTTCAGCACACCAACGTGACTGAAAACTCCCCAAAAATATACAACAAAACGACAGACAGACAGGGATGCAGGCTGTACTTAGTGTTATGAACCGGCAGACCTGGTAGGAGAGCCGTCAGTGCGAGCTGCTCCCGGGATAGCCCCCAGCCACTCCCGGTCAGATCGATGCCATCGGCAAATTGCCCGTGCACGCAGTGCATCCGGCGAGATGTGAGGGATCTGCGGCGGCCCATACCACCGCCCATCCCGCACGTCCAGCCCCCACTCTCCTTCCGCACCTCCCGCCCGCAGGGCCCGCTCCTCTCGGGGCGAGCAGCTCTGAGCAGCTCTCGATGAAAGCAACCCGGATCCTCAGACAGCACAATGGGCACTGCCCGAGCTGAGGCGGGTGGGTGGGTGGTGGTGGGAGTGGGGGTGCAGAGTGGGGGTGGAAGGGGGTGGGTGGGGGTGGGGGGGGGGGTTGCGAGGGGTTGTAAATTACACGAGATAGGGCTTATGATCCACACGAGGGAATTGATTGGAATAGACCCGTTCGTATTGCATGGGAGACACTGGGGAGGAGGATTGTATAACAAGAATCCGGGGGAGATTGTATGGAAAGCATATAGGGGAGATTGTATGTCAAGAATCTGGGGGATATTGTATGGGAAGCATTTGGGAGAGATTGTATGGCAAGCACCTGGGAGAAATTTATGGAACGCATCTGGGGGAGAATGTTTGGCAAGAATCTGGGAGAAATTTATCGAACGCATCTAAGGTGGATTGCACGGTGATGATCTGAAGTGGATTGTGTGGTGATGATCTGAAGTGGATTGTGTGGTGAGGATCGGAGGTGGATTGTGTGGTGGTGGTTGGATGTGGATTGTGTGGAGAGGATCGTGGGTGGATTGTGTGGTGAGGATCGGAGGTGGATTGTGTGGTGAGGATCAGAGGTGGATTGTGTGGTGAGGCGATGGGGGTGGATTGTGTGGTGACGTGATGGGGGTGGATTGTGTGGTGACGGATTGATTTGGTGACGTGATGGGGGTAGAATCTGTGGTGATGTGATGGGGGTGGATTGTGTGGTGAGGCGATGAGGGTCGATTGTGTGGTGACGTGATGGGGGTGGATTGTGTGGTGACATGATGGGGGTGGATTGTGTGGTGACATGATGGGGGTGGATTGTGTGGTGAGGTGATGGGGGTGGATTGTGTGGTGATGTGATGGAGGTGGATTGTGTGGTGACGTGATGGGGGTGGATTGTGTGGTGACGTGATGGGGGTGGATTGTGTGGTGACGTGATGGGGGTGGATTGTTGGTGAGGTGATGGGGGTGGATTGTGTGGTGACATGATGGGGGTGGATTGTGTGGTGACATGATGGGGGTGGATTGTGTGGTGACGTGATGGGGGTGGATTGTGTGGTGACGTGATTGGGGTGGATTGTGTGGTGACGTGATGGGGGTGGATTGTGTGGTGAGGCGATGGGGTGGATTGTGTGGTGACATGATGGGGGTGGATTGTGTGGTGACGTGATGGGGTGGATTGTGTGGTGAGGCGATGTGGGTGCTAAGCATCTGGTTTGATCTCCCTTCGACTCTCAGGCTCAGAGCATTGCCAGCCCAATCACTCAGGTCATGTAGTTGCCACAGGACACCGCACCCCCCCCCCCCATCTCCCCTCCAGCCGTCACCCCACCCCTAGGGAAAACGGCGGGCGGGGAACGGGGAGGGGGTTGAGAAGGGCGGGGAAAAGGGACCGATCGAAAGGGGCGTGGTGGTGATGGTGAAGGACAAGAGGGGAGAAGAGCAGAAAGGAGACCAACGGTGTATGGTGATTATGTGTGATGAGGGCGAGTAAAATGGTGATGATGTTGATTATTGGTGTTATTCCTGTTGTTAGTGTTGCTGGTGTTGTTATTACTGCTTTTTTATGGTAATGCTGTTTTTCTCATTCATCATCATCATCATGTTGTCGGTCGGGATGCGACAAAGACTGCTTTCATTACTTGACTGCCGCTCTCCATTTAGCTCTCTGATGTGAGAGTTGCGTCCATGAGTCGGTCTTAAAGTCTCTCAGCTTCAGGTTTCTCTTGATGGTGTCCTTGAACCGGAGACGAGGGCGCCCTCTCTTTCTGTAACCAGAAAACAGTTGAGAATAGAGGATCTGCTTTGGTAGCCTATCTGATGACATCCTCATGAGGTGTCCAGTCCACCGGAGATTCTTTTTGATCAGAAGATCTTCCATAGAAGGTAGCCCCGTCCGTTTGAGTATTTCCTTATTTGTCACTTTGTCCTTCCAGGTTAGCCTCATGATTGAACGCAGATGTCGCATCATGAAGGCATGCAGCTTTTTCACCTGTCATCTGTACACTGTCCAGGCCTTGGCTCCATATAGTAGGGTGGATAGCATGATTGCATGGTAGATCTTGCCTTTGACCCGAATGGACACATGGTGGTTGTTCTAGAGTCTCTGGCGTAGTTGGCCGAAAGATGCGCTAGCCTTCGCCATCCTCCTCTGTATTTCACCATCAATTCGTCCATCACTTGATATAGTGCTTCCGAGGTAGGTGAATTCCGGAACAGAGTTCAGCTTGTTTCCGTCAACCATGATCTCCTCCTCTCGGGTTCTTGTAGAGTTGGGTTGGTACAGCACCTCCGTCTTCTTGATGTTAATCTTCAGGCCAAACTTCTTTGATGCATCGGAGAAAGCGTCCACTATTTTCTGGATCTCTTCAGCAGAGTGGTCAACAAGTGCACTGTCATCTGCGAATAGCAGCTCTCTCACCAGTATCCGAGTAGTCTTGGTCTTCGCTCTGAAGTGTGCGACATTGAATAGGTCAGTGCTCTGTCTGGACTCTATATAGATGCCATCCCCCATGTCTCGGAAAGCCTCATCGAGCATTGCTGATAGGAAGTTGGAGAAGCGCGTGGGGGCCAGTACACAACCTTGCTTGACCCCATTGGTAACCCCGAACGATTCCGAGACTTCCCCTCCAACACAAACCTTTGCCATCATTCCTGTATGTAGAGCCTCGATCATAGTTGTGAACTTCTGTGAGCATCCATACTTCCTCAGTAGCTGCCATAGCCCGGTCCTCCCGACTGTATCAAACTCCTTAGTGAAATCGACAAATACCATTTACAGTGGTCGGTCCTGCTTAATGCCCTTTTCTTGTAGCCGTCGTAGACAAAATAGCATATCCACAGTGCGCCGGTTACCTCTGAAGCCACACTGTGACTCCGGAAGTACATCAGGTGTTATGTGAATAGATAGTCTGTTGAGGAGGATACTGGTGAAGATCTTGCCTGCTATGGAAAGAAGAGAGATTCCTCTATAGTTCCCACAGTCTGTTTGATCACCTTTTTTGTAGATGGTTACAATGCTGGCATCCTTCCATGCTTGGGGTACAGAACCCTCCTCCCAGGAATTGGGGATTAGTTGGTGCAGTCTGTTGAACAGATTGTCACCTCCGTGCTTCCATATTTCAGCAGGAATTCCATCACCCCTAGGTGCTTTGCCAGAGGTTTCACACTGGCAAGAAAATGTCAAGACAGGCGCAAAACTATTTGTCCCTGCAGTGGCTGGTCGGGAGATGTTGGGAGTTCCATACATCAACGGCCCTTAATGCTGCCACAGTGACATGGTTTTCTGTTTAGGGTTTGCTCCCTAAAGCTAAGATTCCTTATATGTGGTATGCAGCACGTGGCATGTGGCATGCGGCATGCAGCATGCGGCATGCGGCATGCGAATGTCATATATGCGGCATAGACATATGCCTACCCCCAACATTTGTTGGGGTTTTTCCTCCAAATTTGTGAAGGAACAGTATTGTTTTCTATGGCAAACGCAGCAGCATTCGCATTCGCATGCTGCACTGATCGGTCCATGGGTTGATCCATTTGCCGCATTCACATTTGCATTCGCACATTCGGACGTATGGAAGCACCACTATTCATTTACATGCTTTTCGATTTTTATTTGCATTCGCATTCGCATGCCGCAAGCTGTATACCGCATGTAAGGAATCTTAGCTTTAGCCTTCGGTTCTGTCAAGAACCTGTACTACAACGCAGTGGTTTACAAATCTGCAGGGCAGGGACGTCAAACTCCCTGAGGTATTGCTATACCTGAGGAATTGCTATACCTGCAATACCTGCATGTTTTTCTCATTAATGGTGTATATAATGTTGATTTTTATTGTTATTGTTGGTGGTGCCATTGCTATCAATGTATCATTGTTATTGTCATTGTTTTCATTGTTATCGTTGATATGGTTGTTTTCATTGTTAACATATTATTATTATTGTTACTATTAGCATCATTATCATTGAGATAATTTTTATTGTTACCATTGTTGTCATTGTTATCATTGGTATCATTGGTATCATTGGTATCATTGTTACCAATGTTATCATTGTTATCATTGTTATCATTGTTATCATTGTTATCATTGTTATCATTGTTATCATTGTTATCATTGTTATCATTGTTATCATTGTTATCGTTGCTCCCATTGTTAACATTGTTATCACTGTTATATTTGTTGTCATTGTTGTCATTGCTGTCAATGTTGTCAGTGTTATCATTGTTATCATTTGTATCACTGTTATCATTGTTGTCATTGTTATCATTGTTATCATTGTTATCATTGTTATCATTGTTATCATTGTTATCATTGTTATCATTGTTGTCATTGTTATCATTGTTGTCATTGTTGTCATTGTTGTCATTGTTGTCATTGTTGTCATTGTTGTCATTGTTGTCATTGTCATCATTGTTTTCATTGTTTTCATTGTTTTCATTGTTGTCATTATTATCATTGTCATCATTGTCATCATTGTCATCATTGTCATCATTGTCATCATTGTCATCATTGTCATCATTGTCATCATTGTCATCATTGTCATCATTGTCATCATTGTCATCATTGTCATCATTGTCATCATTGTCATCATTGTCATCATTGTCATCATTGTCATCATTGTCACATTTGTCACCATTGTCACCATTGTTACCATTGTTATAATTGGTATCATTCTAATCACTGTAATCACTGTAATCATTGTTATCATTGTTATCATTGTTATCATTGTTATCATTGTTATCATTGTTACCATTGGTATCATTGTTATCATTGTAATCATTGTTATCATTGTTATCATTGTTATCATTGTTATCATTGTTATCATTGTTATCATTGTCATCATTGTCATCATTGTCATCATTGTCATCATTGTCATCATTGTCATCATTGCCATCATTGTCATCAATGTCATCATTGTCATCAGTGTCACCATTGTCACCATTGTCACCATTGTCACCATTGTCACCAGTGTTATCATTGTTATCATTGTTATCATTGTTATCATTGTAATCATTGTTATCATTGTTATCATTGTTATCATTGTTCTCATTGTTCTCATTGTTCTCATTGTTCTCATTGTTCTCACTGTTATCATTTTCTCATTGTTATCATTGTTATCATTGTTATCCTTATGCCTCCTATCACTGCAGTCATTGCGGTTGTTGTGACAGTTGTTTTTATATATACAAATTTGTATTGTATTATAATTTGTATTATTTTCATCATTTGTATTATTTGTATTAACTTTATTATCTCTATCTTCATTATTTATTATCTTCAGTTATTCTATTAAATTGTTTTTATTTAATTATTTTCCATTATTTTTATTATTGGTTTTTTAAATCATTTTTATTCTTTCCATTTTTTAATTAATCTTTTGTAATTATACTATTGTGATCATTGTGATCACTGTGATCATCACTATAATTTTTTCATTTGTATCATTGCTGTAGATATTATTTGTATTATTGCTATTATTGCTACGGTTATCATTGATATTATACTTATCATTATACTATTAAAGTATTATCAGTTTATTTGTGTTTTTTTGCCGGTGTTATTGCTGTTCTAATATTATTGGTTCTCTGGTTGTTATTGCTATTGTTCCTCTGTTTGTTACTGTTGTAGTTGTTGCCATTGTTGTCATTGTTTTCATCGTTGTTATTATTGTCATCATCATTGCCATTGGCATCGTTGTTTTCACTGTTGTCATTACCATTGTATTCATCGTCATCCTCCCCTTATCATTGTTATTTTAGTTTTTGTGGTCGTGCTAGTCATTGTTATTACTATTGCTACTATCACTGTTATCATCATCGTCATCATTTCCATCATTATCATTATTGTCCTCGTTCTGCCACTTAGTCGTACTACCCGATACTTCCCCATGCTGCCCCTGCTGCCCCTGCTGCCCCCTTCTGCCGCCTTCTGCCCCCTTCTGCCCCTGCTGTATACTGTATACTGTGAGGGCAAGAGCAATATCACGGTGACTAGATATAGATTCAAAACATATAATCAAGGGCAGGAAAACATGGACACCTACATATGAGAATTGCGACACCGTATCGGTCATTGTGAATACGGCGAGACCGAAGATCCACTTATGTCTGGTGAGTGACATTAAATGTAATACCCTCAGGGACTGTTCTTTTTGGGGAGTTTTCAGTCGCATTGGTGTGCTGAAGGCTGCAAATCTGCAACACTGAATGGGCACTGCTGAAAGCGGTCCCATGTGGTCGGGAGTTGGCTTCCGATGGGTACTGGTCAGAGAAATTGGAGGAGGGGGGAGGGGGGAGGAAGGAAAAAGGCAGCCTAAGAGCCCAACCAGTCCTCTGAGGGGCCAGGGGAGGCTGGGTGGTTGGTGTAGTTTTACACCCCAGTAAGACTCTAGGCCACACCAGGATGTGCACCGACTTGTGACAGTGCGCGCTCATGGCGACTTTATTGTGCTGCCCCATTGGAAAATTAGGCCACCGGCACCATGAACCGATATCCCATTCAGTCACATTATCCTGCGTAAGGAGATGTTGAAGTGGAGTGAAGAGGTGTTTGAGTGGAGTGAGGGGGTGTTGAAGTGGAGAATAGGAGTGAGGGGGTGTTGGAGTGGAGTGAGGGGGTGTTGAGTGTGAATAGGAGTGAGGGGTGTTGGAGTGGAGTCAGGGGTTGTTGAAGTGTGAATAGGAGTGAAGGGTGTTTACGAGGAGTGAGGAGGTGTTGGAGTGAGAATAGGAGTGAGGGGTGTTTGAGTGGAGTGAGGAGGCGTTGGAGTGAGAATAGGAGTGAGTGGGTGTTTGAGTGGAGTGAGGAGTTGTTGGAGTGGAAATAGGAGTGAGGGGTGTTGGAGTGGAGTGAGGGGGTGTTGGAGTGGAGTATAATAGTGATGGGGTGTTGGAGTGGAGTATAAGAGTGAGGGGGTGTTTGAGTGGAGTGAGGAGGTGTTGGAGTGGAGAATAGGAGTGAGCTGGTGTTTGAGTGGAGTGAGTGGGTGTTGGAGGGGGTGAGGAGGCGTTGGAGTGGAGAATGGGAGTGAGTGGGTGTTGGAGGGGGTGAGGAGGTGCTGGAGTGGGAATAGGAGTGAGTGGGTGTTGGAGTGGAGTGAGGGGGTGTTGGAGTGGAGAATAGGAGCTAAGGGGTGTTTGAGTGGAGTGAGGGGTGTTGGAGTGGGAATAGGAGTGAGTGTTGGAGTGGTGTGAGAAGTTGTTGGAGTGGGAATAGCAGTAAGAGGGTGTGGGTGTGGACTGAGGGGGTGTTGGAGTGGAGAATATGAGTGAGGGGGTGTTGGAGTGGAGTGAGGGGGTGTTGGAGTGGAGAATATGAGTGAGGGGTCTTGGAGTGGAGTGAGGGGGTGTTTGATTGGAGTGCGGAGGTGTTGGAGTGGAGAATAGGAGTGATGGGTGTTGGAGTGGAGTGAGGGGGCGTTTGAGTGGAGAATAGGAGTGAAATGGTGGAGTGAGGGGTGTTAGAGTGGGACGAGGTGCATTGATGAGAGGGTGATGGGTGATGGAGTGGCAGGAGGGTTTATTGGGATCGTTGTTTGCTGTTTATTGTTGTTTTACGTCCTAGCAACATCTAAGGTCATATCAGGACGGCAAGGTTTATTTAGAAGAGCGTTGGAGTGTGGTGAGGAGTGGTGGGGTGGGCGGAGGGGTGTTGGACCAGGAGGGTGAGTGGTGCGGGAACAATGCTGCGTGCCCGTCGAATAACAAGCCGTTGTGCGCAGGCGCCTTGCTGCGTTGTATCGGGTTGTGTTCCGCCTGATTGACATTGACAAATAGACGAGATCACCGTTCCGACTGCGCATGCGCTGAAAACGGTATGTGCCATATAGTCTATAGACTACATCACCATTCTAACGGCGCGGTGCATTGTGGGATCCGTGGAAGAAAAACAAACCCGCGAGAAGCACATGGCACATGCTAATACACTGGGTGCAGCTATGAAATGTGCTAGTTTCAGCTCATCTCAGCTCTTGTTTGAAACATAGAACACAAACTAAAAAAATATATATAATAAATTAAGATATTAATCTTTTATCCAGCATTGCATTTACATCAATATAATCAGCACATCTTATGCCCTATGCATTTAGACTTGGACAAATCTGGGCACTCAGACTGGTGTTAGAGCCATAGCTAGAGTCAGTTTTACTTATTTTTTTCATGTTTTTATTTATATCCTATGGTTAATGACATATGTAGAACTAGAAAATGAGTAGGGTTAGTCAGATATTGGCTATATATTTCTCTGAAACATGTGTCTGTTGACAAATTTGCCATTTTAATATTTAGAACAAGAAGTAATAATGGTGATATGGATATCAGCCTTAAAGTGACTGATGGTTTTGTGTGGAATTGTTTTTTTTAGCTCAAAATGTTTAACTATGACTAGTTTGGTTTTATATATATATTCATCAGATTATTATATTGCATGTGTCCATAGATGTTTATGCCAAATTGTTATGTATTTCTATTAATTTTGAATAAAATTGAAGTTTTGCCCTACGCGTATCGGCAAACTCAATGACTGTACGCATTTGCTTTGCTGCCAATGCCGTTTTCAGCGCATGCGCAGTCAGAACGGTGATCCCGCCTATCACGCGTCGACTTCCGGAGCGGCGCCATGTCGCTGGGCACAAGGAGGGCCACAGTTGGACGCTGTGACTGCTATTTGCTAACGTCCGCCATGGAACTGACCCCGCCCCACCCCGGTGTCAGAGTTTCATTTCCCACCAGTTGAAATTCCCAAATATCGCTTCTGCGCATGCGTCAGAATTCAACAGCGTAGTCTGCGCATGCATCAAAAATTAACCAGTTTCAAATCCCAACCCAAGCTATAGACCTATTTCAATTAATAGAAATCCAGAACCCTAACCATATAAATTTAATATAATCTATTCGATAAATATGTTTTCTATATGTTTTCCAAGCAGTTTCTTTCTAGGTGGTGTGGTTTTAGAGATATTTCACTTTTTCTGTATGAAGATTGCTCACTGCATTGAGTTTGCCGTACGCGCAGTGCAAAACGTCAGTTTTATTCAAAATTAATAGAAATCCAGAACCCTAACCGAATAAATTGAATATAATCTTTTTGATAAACATGTTTTCTATGTGTATTCCAATCAGTTTGTTTCTAGGTGGTTTGGTTTTGGAGATATTTCATTTTTCTGTAAGAAGATTGCTTACGGCCATTGACAATGCACTGAGTTTGCTGATGTGGAAACTAGCCCGCGAAGGGTAAACACCCCATTGATTTGTGCTGCAGCAATGCTATGTCTATGCAGAGCATTTATTTTTGCAAAATAAATTTAAAAGCTTTCATTGAGTCGATTAAAAATATCTTAATACGCGATTGAAGAGGAAGATCTGAAGTATTTAATTTAACTGAAAGGCAATTTTCTCTCAATGTATTAAAAACAGAGATAATAGTGAAAGTTGGGATATTCTGAGTGTCATTTGCGAACTTCAACTGGTGGGAAATGAAACTCTGACACTCTGCAGTTTGCATTCGTCACTCGAATCCATGCATGCGCAGAAGCGACATTTGGGAATTTCAACTGGTGGGAAATGAAACTCTGACACCGGTGTGGCATTTTCAGCCGTGCGCCGTGTTCAGCCGCGCGCATAGACTCAATCTCAAGGCATTGTCAATGGTCGTGAGTCACTAACCTTATAAATTTAATATAATGTTTTTGGTAAAGATGTTTTCTATATGTGTACCAAGCAATTTGTTTCTAGGTGGTGTGGTTTTAGAGATATTTCACTTTTCCTGGATTTTCTGTATGAAGATTGCTCACAACCATTGACAATGGCTTGAGTTTGATGGTATGCACAGTGCACAACATTAGTTTTATTCAAAATTAATAGAAATCAAGAACACTAACCTTATAAATCTAATATAATCTTTTTGGTAAAGATGTTTTCTATATGTGTACCAAGCGATTTGTTATAGTTGCATAGTCCGATGCTTTTGAGTTTTTGCTATTTTCTGAGATAAATATATTATACTAATCGCTATGATCTACATTACTTTATTTTGAAGTAACTTTAATTTTAAATGGCTAAGTTGGGAGATATTTTACGTCAAAACATGCGAAAATAATTTTGGCAAGCACGCCAAAGCTCTGACACCATAGACTTCAGTAGTAATGGGTTCTATTAATTGACTTATTATGCCCTTCTATGCAGCAACAAATGCTTAATAAGTGAATCACTATCTAAGTTGAATATGTAGAATCAGATGTAGATATTTGTCTTGGTTTTTAAAATTTGATGTTTTCATCGGACTATGCAAGTTTAATAGGTGGTGTGGTTTTAGAGATATTTCACTTTTTCTGTATTTTCTGTATGAAGATTGCTCAAGACCATTGACAATGCCTTGAGTTTGAGTCTATGCACATGGCTGAACACGGCACACGGCTGAAACCGCCACACCGGCACCCTACCACATGAGTACTTCACCACCCCGTACAAGTA
Organism: Branchipolynoe longqiensis; assembly: GCA_030323885.1. Lineage (NCBI taxonomy): Eukaryota > Metazoa > Annelida > Polychaeta > Phyllodocida > Polynoidae > Branchipolynoe > Branchipolynoe longqiensis. The sequence continues at coordinate 117,280,390 of CM059188.1, forward strand.
TCTAACCCGACTAACACTAAACAAGGTCAAAAGCTGGATTTTAACTATGTACAGTCTACACAAAAGCATTAAGGGCGCATTCCTTACACGCGGTATGCGGCATGCGGTATGCGGCATGCGGCATGCGGCATGCGGCATGCGGCATGCGAATGGCATGATTCCTTACACGCGGCATGCGGCATGCGGCATGCGGCACATGACTGGCTATATTTAAAAAATATAAATAAACAAGTATACTCAATACTGCACTGTATACGACCTAATATGGCATTTATATCTATGTACCTCTTGGTACGCTACATGGAGGTTCCTACCTTTATAATTACCAAATTATAGATAAGTAGTCATATTTTTGTGGCTATGATAGCATTTTTACCAACCTGAACCCCACCACCACCACTACCATATGTTTCCCCTCTGTACCCTTGTGTGTGACCGTTCCGTAATGCTCAGTCACCTCTCCTCGTCTAAAACTAATGGACAAGTGCGACTGATGTTTCTATTCGCACCCTGCGTGCCGCATGCCGCACCGATCGCTACAGGGATCGATCGAGTTGACGCATTTGCAGTCGCATTCGCATTCGCATACCGCATGTAAGGAATGTAGTCGATTGACTTCAAGGCGTTTCGATTTTTTGCCGCATTCGCATTCGCATTCACATACTGCATGCCGCATGTCGCGTGTAAGGAATGTGCCCTTTACACCCCATAAATGAGAAGCAACAACAAAACCAAGATTATTACTAAAAACTAATTTTTTTTAATTTGAATAAAATTGGACCAGTGCTGCCCACCGGTGAAAACAAGTGCTAACACACTTATCCGTTATCATCACCAAAATAAAACCCCACCCAAATTACGAGCTACTTCCTGTTGTCTCTCTGACCGTATTTCCTCAGGCAGTGTGTTTTGTGTAACTGTAAGCAGTTTTTTGTTTTTTTTGTTTTTTTGTGATGGGTGTATTTATGCTACCCATAGCGGTTAAGTCTAATGACTTGTTTTCGCCGCTAGACAGTAATAGTCTTGTGACTCCCCTTCTTTCAGTTGTTGTGTAGCTAACAACTGAATGCATTCTTTCTCTGTTTGTAAGCATTCTCCCACATCCCCCAAAATTTGGCGTTATTTCGAATGTAAATAAAACATAAAGCACTGCTGTCATCTGTTTGTTTTCACCGCCTAAACCGGAAGTGACGTGAACGCGCGGACTGCTATAATCACTCACTTTTTTTGGCGCCAATCAGAACAATCCCATTAGCAAAATGGTCATTTAAGTGTCTTTTTTAAGCATTGCCTGCACAGAGAAAATAATTTATTATGCAATATATATTACTTGGGTATGTGGCAAATATGTCAATGAATTATCCTGGATTCTGATTCCATTCAGAATATATTGTGAAAGTGATAGGCCTATTTAATGGGATGATCTGAGTCCAAATTGTATAATTCAAGACAGGAGGCAGAACTACATAGTATGGGAGTTTATTAAGTTCAATGTGTAGTGGAATCAATAATACAGTAATAAGTATTGAAGAAGATTTATACTGCATATCATGGATAAGTCTGAATAGACTTGTTTTCACCATTAGACAGTTTGTCTATAGAAAGCCCGAGCCTACACTTTTACTGACCCAAGGGATTTTTAACCTCCCACACCACATAGACATGGTATGAGAGCAACCGGCCTTTGATGACCCTGTAAGTTATACACAGTGGTGGAAATCCAAAGTGGCAGAGCTGGGGGCACGGGGAATCGAACCACTGGCCTTCAGATTAGGAGTCCGAACTAGAAAAAAGTCAGACACTCTAACCACTCTGCCACAGAGAACAAACACCACAAATATAAGTATAAGAGTAGGTAAGGTTAAATGAGTAGTGAATCAATATCAGGTAGTGAATCAATAAAGCAGTGACCCAATTCACACTAGTACATTCAGGCCGACATCGATTATGACAATCCGGACCACTCAAATCATCCTGGTCATCACAATTTCAAATAAAACAACCCGAAGTGTGCCTGAAGATACACGGGCCGTGTGCAAAATGATCTGACTTCAATTACCCACATCTTGGGCGGAGGCATTAGAAGCAATGACGTCACATTTGTGCTGGTACTTGCAGTGTCAGCCTGCACAGCTATCTGACTCTTATAACTGAATAGATACTAAATAGTTGACACACTCATAACAGTATACTAGCCTATTTATTTTAAGACCTCCATCTGTAGAGAATGAACAGATAGTTGCATCCCAAAATGTGAAAAAGTGTAATTCTTTGCATGTAAACAGTAACCGTAAATGAAATATTTCAATTTTTCAATCTTTGAAAGCTCATTGCAGCTAAGCAACCTTTTGAATTTTCCTCAAATTTAGTACACTATTAGGATACCTATTCTCTAAGAATAATACATATTATTCATATTATATCCAAAAATATGGAAGAACTTGCATTTTGATTCAACATATAATGGAAAATTGTCAGAAAACCTCCAAATATCCATTTAACAAATCTTTAAATATTCACTCTACTGTAGCTCAAGCAATGATTGCATCTGCCTGGGTGCTATAAATGACACTACACAACATTTGGAAGTAATACACATTACCTTACCAATATTATATCTAAAAATGTGAAAAAGTGTGTTTCGATTGCGCATACAAAAGAAATGTGTCCAAAACCAAAAATATTATATCTTTCATCAATCTTTGAATACTCACTGTGGCTCAGCCAATAGTTTGATCTTCAAATTTTGCACACATATCATTGTTTACAATGCTGTCCAGCTGTAGTAGTGGTTTATTCTTATCACACAGTAGGAGGTGATAAGATGTTTTTGTTTCTCGCACAGTAGCAGGTACATGGTTTATTATTTAGTATCAGCTGGTCTGATAGGTATATTGTTATTTTCTGATCACCCTTGTAGTGGGTCTGAATAGTATATTAGTTTTTTGGTTTTAGTTTTTTGTTTCACTGCTACTTATGAAATAGCCTACTCTACATTTATAGGCTTGTACATAGTTTGTAGCTGTTTGTTATCTACTGAGGGTGGTCCAGATTACCCCCTTGGGGCAGCCCAGTTTGTGGGCCATGACCTATCACATGCCCTTCTGGGGTTTTGTCCGAGGGTGTCATCAGCGTCCTCCCTTTTTTACATAGATATTTTGTGTATGTCTTTAGATCAGGGATCTGTCTTTCTTTTACTGATTGGGCGTTCCAAGCCTTAGCAGCCATTTCTAATGTGCTCCTTCAATGAGCCTTATGGAACTAACACATATTAGCTGTCAGTATAATGTTTGTAGAATTATCAAAAGCTGTATTTTGATTGCAAATACAAATTTAAAATGTTTAAAACCAAAAATATTGATTAAAATAAATCTTTGAATCTTCACTGTACCAGAGAGCGTGTATATAGATGAGAGGGACAACTCCCGCGAAAATCGGTAACACAGGCTACAGTGGCACCTCTCGCGGTTATTGTTGAACAAGCCGTGAGTTTGACGGTACACGCAGTGCAAAGCATCAGTTTTATTCAAAATTAATAGGAATCCAGAACCCTAACCTTATAAATTTAATATAATCTTTTTGGGAAACATGTTTTGTATATGTGTTCCAAGCAGTTTGTGTCTAGGTCATGTGGTTTTAGAGATATTTCACTTTTTCTGTATGAAGATTGCTCACCACCATTGACAATGCATTGAGTCTGCCGAACGTGCAGTGCAAAACGTCTATTTTATTCAAAATTAATAGAAATACAGAACCCTAACCATATGAATTTAATATAGTCTCATCGTTGAATATGTTTTATATATGTGTTCCAAACAGTTTGTTTCTATGTGGTGTATTTTTAGAGATATTTCACTTTTTCTGTATGAAGATTGCACTCGACCATTGACAATGCCTTGAGTTTGCCCATACACGTAAACTGTTCAACAACCACCACTTGGAGCGCCACAGTCGGCAGCTGTTACACAGTCTAGTATGAGAGTTGTCCCTCTCATCTATATACACGCTCTCTGACTGTACCTAGACCAATGATTGAATCCTCCCCAAACTTGGAAGAATAATCAAGTATATATTCTGTGATACATCTAAATAGACTTCAATGTCAGTTACATGGTTCTCTCATGTGTGTCACCATTGTGGATCTAGTTCAACGGCAGAATATGCACCAGGCATAGTGGCCGAATCGATAGAGTGCTAGCTTCCCGTGTGAAACGAGGGGATTTCAAATCCCAGCCGAGTCAAACCAATCACTTACAAAATTGATACTTGTCACGACCTAGCCTGGCGCTCAGCATTAATAGGATAGGAGAAGGACTGGTTAGCTTAGTATCAGGATAATGTGAATGAGTGGGATGTTATGTCATGGTGGCAGCGGCCTGATCTCCCAGTAGAGCAGTACTATAAAGTCACCATGAGTGCGCACTGTCACAAGTCGGTACCTATCTTGATATGACTAATGATGTTGCCAGGACATAAAACCTCAACAAACAAACTTCAGAATGTTTGATATGTGTGGTGCTTTCTGTGCCTGACCTGTGTGTGGTGTCTATGCTGTGTACAAGGTACATGTATGGTGTAGTGTGTGTGTGGTGTGTGAGAGGTGGGCATAGTATGTGATGCGTTAAGTGTCATGTACACAATGTTATTTTTAACTGGGGAAAGCGGATCATAAGTATTGTACTTCTGCTTTCTCCTTTTTCATGCGAAACATTATATATATATGAGGCTGTCTCAAAAGGTGCTATGCAATATGGGACAAAACGTTGTCCATTGTCGCGATCAACATACTATCTGCTTAGTGATTTGTTCAGGATAAACTGATTTGTTTTTTACATGGTGTTTCATAATCCCAATAGAATACATATTGATTTGAAGCAAATGTCCTTGTGTTTTCAGTGTAACCGTTTCTGTGCTGTTTTGTGTCAATCGTTACAATGGACAAAACAAGAAGAGTTATCACCTTTTGAGATGGGCTATATATCAGCTTGTATGTGCAATGATCATGTGGAAATAAATAAATATCTTATTTTATCATGTGTGCAGTGTGACATGTGTATGGGGTCAAAGTGCTATGCGTATGACTCACCATAGCGAATCATACTTTCACTAGACATACAATACATGACAGAACCTGTCCAGTTGGTTGGTTGTTGGAGTTTTACGTCTTAGCAACATCTAACATCATATCAGAACTGGTACTAACTTGTGACAGTGCATACTCATGGCGACTTTATAGTGCTGTCTTACTGGGAGAGCAGGCCCCCAACACCTTGACCTGACATCCAACTCAGTCACATTATCCTGACACCAAGCCAACCAGTCCTTGCCTTATCCTAATAATGCTGAGTGCCAGGCTAGGAATAACAAATATCAATTTTGTGAATCATTGGTTTGACTCGACCGGGAATTGAACTCCCGAACTTCTGGTGGGCATAACTGATACATAGATATAATTGATACATTTAGCTAATTGATATACATGTACATAATTGATTCACCTATCTAATTGATATACATGTATATAATTAATACACCCATCTAATAGATATACATCGATATAATTAATACACATAACTAATTGATATATATGGACCGAATTGAAACACACAGCTGATTGACATAAATGGATATATTTGATACAACCATATGGATATAACTCACACACAGCTATTATTATACTTGACGTTGACCTAACTGAACCTGCGGATGTTGAAGATTTGCAGACAGTTCTTAGTCTGGGCCATTTTCCTGCACCTTATCTCTGATTTCAGTCAGGATTGGCTGTCCAGGCCTTGCGGCCAGTTCTTAGACATCGCCATCTTCCTGCGCCCTATCTCTGATTTCAGCCAGGATCGTCTGGTCCTCCTCTTCACGTTGAGAGTGACGTCTTCCAAGCGCATCATCAAGGAGCAGCATCTTCCAGTTGGTAGCATCTATGAGGTCAAGGCTGAATTGTCCATCCATCCGGAGGAGGTTGTACAAGCCAGCTTTGTTCTCCTCAGCTTTCACTCCGTGGCAGTAATAGAAATGACTAAAGAAGAGCTGGACCTCCCTGACCTTCTCACCTAATTCCCTGAAGTAATCTAGAAGCTCTCCAGCGCAGTTTGCACACGGGGAGTAGTTCATTATCATCTGAATCCTGAAATTGTTGCCTGGCTGTCCCATCAGCCAGGTGTTCAGCTCCGGCATCATGCGAAGTTCAGCATGATTGTGACCTTGGTTTTCAAACCGCCCCTTGCACAGTAAAGTTCCCTGCCCTTCGTTGCTGAAGACATTCAGCATGAGGATGGTCTTACGTGGCCATCCACTACCCGGTTGTCCATATATCGCATCCACCATGAAGCATTCATCTATTTCAGTTAGCGTCAATGGAGTATACTCCTCAGCCTGTGGGAATATGTGGTCCATGTTGTCAGGTCCGTTGTTCAGATCAGTGTGACACACTTATCGTGTAGCGCAACACATGGGCAACACAGCCCACACAGCCCACACGACTAACACAGCCCACAGCGCATTAACCTGTTAACCGCTCTGGCACTTCTGGACATTCCATGGTTGGTTATTTGTTGGAGTTTTACGTCCTGGTAACACACACACCCAGTCTCTGTGGTGCTGTGCTGTTCTGTACTGCATTGTGTTGTATTGTTGTGCTGTTCTGTACCATGTTGTGTTGTATTGTTGTGCTGCTCTGTACCATGTTGTGTTGTATTGTTCTGCTAGTATGTACCATGGTGTGTTCTATTGTGGTGTTGTGCTGTTCTGTACCATGTTGTATTGTAATGTTGTGGTGTTCTGTACCATGTTGTGTTGTATTGTAGTGTTGTGCTGTTCTGTACCCTATTGTGTTGTGTTGTATTGTTGTGCTGTTCTGTACCATGTTGTGTTCTATTGTAGTGTTGTGCTGCTCGGTACCATGTTGTGTTTGCATTGTAGTTTTGGGCTGCTCTGTACCACGTTGTGTTGTATTGTAGTGGTGTGCTGTTCTGTATCATGCTGTGCTGTATTGTAGGGTTGTGCTGTTTTTACTGTGTTCTATTGTAGTGTTGTGCTGCTGTGTACCATAGTATCCTGTAATGTAATGTTGTGGTGTCTGTACATTGTATTGTAACGTACTTTCAGTACCGCATTGTGCTGCATTGTAGTGGTGTGCTGTTCTGTACATGTTGTGCTGTATTCTAGTGTTGTGCTGTTCTGTACTGTCTTCCATTATATTGTAGTGGTGTGCTGTTTTATACCATGTTGTGCTGTAGTGTAGTGTTGTGCTGTTCTGTACCGCACTGTGCTGTATTTTAATGTCTTGCTGTTCCGGACCGCTGAGATAATATTACACATCATTATCATCATCATCATGCTGTCAGTTGCAATGCACCAAAGACTGCTTTCATTACCTAACCGCGTGCGGTTCTGCATTTCATAAAAGCTGCTTACAAAGCATTCAAGTGCTGCTGGCTTTTGCAAGTTACTAGCGGCACTCTCTCGGGGAGCAAATAAAGGTCTCACACTGGCATGAACATGTCAAGAGAGGTGCAAACTATTTGTCCCTGCAGTGGCTGGTCGGGAGATGTTGGTAGTTCCATTCATCACCGCACTTAATGCTGCCATGCTAACATGGTTTTCTGTTAGTGTTTGCTCCCTTAGCCTTTGGTTCTATCAAGAACCTGTATCACAAGGCAATGGTTTACAACTTTGCAAGGCAGGGGCGTCAAACTCCCTGGGCTATTTTAGCAGATAAGTATCAGAAGTACTGCAATACCCGCATACCAGGTTACACATATGGGTCACCATACTAAATAACGGGTCTATGGTGATGCCACCTAGTGGTTAACTAAAGAACTGACAACATGGCTTCCTGGATCCAGCATTGTTTCTCAATTACTGTCAAATGGACCACTAGAATAGACAAGCATCACTCCCGTGTTGTTATGCCATTGGCTTGACTCGACCAGGTTTCGAACCCGCACATTCAAATCCCATGATCTACCAAAACAGGAGACGCTCAACTCATTCGGCCATCCCCCCTGGTTTAATAGGCTAGTGATGGGTTGATGCTAGTGTTGACAGTGGTTTGTTATTTAGTTTGTGTTGTTTTACATCCTAGCAACATCTAAAGTCATATCAGGATGGGTACCGACTTGTTACAGTGCGTACTCATGGCGACTTTATAGCGATGCCCCACTGGGAAATCAGCCCTCTGGCACCATGACCTGATATCCCACTGAGTCACATTATCTTGACACTGAGCAAACCAGTCCTTTCCCTCTCCTAGGAATGGCGCCAGGCGAGGAAGCAACAAGTATCAATTTTTAAGTCATTGGTTTAACTCGACCAGGGTTGGAACTCACAAACTCATGGGTTAGGATCGCCCGATGTCCCAAAATAGGGGACGGACGCTCAACTGATTCTGCCACCTCGTCTGGTCTGTTGACAGTGGCAGTGATGGTGGTAACAATGGTGATGACTGAAGTGGTGACAGTGGACAGTACTGATGCTAATCCCAGCAGGTTAAAGCAACAGTGATTGTGGCAGAACTGATACAAATACTATGATAAATAAAACACAACGCATGTCATTATTCTACAGTGTCGTATTAAATGAAGTATGACATACATGTACTTGGAAATCATTTCATGAACTTCCTGAGACAATCAATGAAACAGAATGAGTGTCAACCAATTCATTTGTAGTAGTCTGCACTGACCTCTCAGGCAAGGAGCCGCATAGACAGGTAGGCGTGGGTAGGGTGGTGACATCAGGGAGCCTCAGCGGTGTAATGGTTAGCACACTGAATACAAAAGATGTGAGTTCGATTCCCAAATATGCTTAAATGATTTTGTGCTCAAGTGAATATATGAAAATTTGTATATTTTTTATATTTTTTATTGAGGCTGTATTTATACTGTCCATAGCATATAAGCCCGGGTACCCAGGCTTGTTTTCAATGCTGGCCAGTTGTAGTGTTGGTGTTATCTTACCACACAGTGGCTGCTGATAAGGTATTTGATTGCCTGCATTTCAGTAGCAGATAGATAATTGGTTGGTATGGTTAATAGCCTATGTTAGTTTTTTTTGATTTTCTTGGTATATATGTATTTATTTTTTCTACTCTTATTACTAGACTAGCCTACTCCTATTTACATATCATAGGCTTGTACGTAGCTGTGTTGTGTGTTATCTGGCTACTTTTGGCATGGTTACCTTCCATTGGGCATCCCGCTGGTGGGCCGTGACATATCACATGCCCCTTTGCAGTGCAGCTTAGTGGGGGTTTCCTAGCCTTATTTTGCACAGATATTTTTTGTAAGTTTTTAGGTCAGGAATTTGTCGTTCCTTAACCGTTTGGGCATTCCATACCTTGGCAGCCATTTCCAGCGTGCTTCTCTCATGAGCTTTTATTTGGCTTCTGGTCTGCTTTAGTAGTGGCGCATTATTTGCTCTAGTAAGCCCTTTGTGGTTTTGTTAGAAGTTTAATGTTTTGACTATAGCTATATGCTAATGTTTTCAAATGAATTATTCTCCTATTTTCTAGTAATTTCACTTTGGTTCTTTTGTGTATGTCATAGGTGGGGTGCAGCTTGTCTACTCTTAGACAGATTGTTAGGGCTCTGTTCTGCAGTGTTTGCAGTTTTTTTAGTAGTTCTTTTCTCGCACCCATGTAGTTTACATCTCCATAGTCAAAATAGGGGAGCACCATGCCCTTGAAGATTTTTATTGACATTTCTTGTGTCATGTAGTCTCTTAGCTTTGCAAATAGCCACAGTTTGTGGTTTACTTTTTGTGACACATGTACAGCATATAAACCTTCATTTAAATATGGATTCTGCTATTGTTTGGAATGTTTTCTATCATTTGGCATGTTTTGACTTTGGGTTTCTATGTCACATAAATGCTACACAGTTTCTGAGAATGACCCAATTCTCAAATGTCAGATTGGTTGGTTGCTGAAGTTTTATGCCCTGGCATTATCTAAGGTCATATCATGACAGGTACCGACTTGTGACAGTGCGCACTCATGGCGAGTTTATAGTGCGGCTCCATGGGGAGACCAGGCCACCAGCACTGAGACCCAATATCCCACCCAGTCACAATTTCCTGATTTCGAGCGAACCAGTCCTTGCCCTATCCTAATAATGCCGAGTGCCTGGCTAGGAAGTGCCAAGTAACAATTTTTATAAGTCATTATCGGGAATTGAACTGCCGGACTCCCGCACGAGAGGCCTGCGCTCTACCGATTCGGCCACTGCATCCTCAGTGTCCGATGGTTTCCCATAGAAGCCCTGGTGTGGCAGGGGGACTGACACCTGCGTTTCTTTGTTTGCTTGGGTTTTACGTCCTGGCAACATCTAAGGTCATATCAGGACAGGCTCCTTCCTGTGACAGTGCGCACTCATAATGACTTCATAGAGCTGGCCTACTGGAATACCAGGCCATCGACACTGAGCTCCCTGGCTTCTCCTAGTACAGTAAAACCTCTCTAAACATCTACTTCCACAGATCGATCACTCCCCTATATCGATAGCTATATTTGGGTCCCAAACGATCACCCATGCAATACCAACTCCTTAAATGGACCATTTAAAGTCGGTCCCATGGTAGGTCGATTTAGAGAGGTTTTACTGTTACTGGTTGCTGGTGTAGTACGCATAGTGATACCTGTCTCGTTGTAAAGTTTTCCAATATTTGAGATATGGGCTATGAAGAACCATTCTATAATAAATTGCAAATGGTCCATATAATGGTAGATGGTATGTAAAACCAAAGGCATATAAGGTATATGTGGTGTTGGTGATCCATTACTAATTAAAGATAGAAATTGTATATTAGATAGTGAGAGAGGGTCACTTCTTGACATGAGAGAGGGTCACGTCTTGACATGTGAGAGAGTCTTTGGAACTCTCCTCACATACCCCCTCCCCCCCAAGTGTTATTTATGGATCACTGCACACCAGACACAACAGGGCATTGTAGCCAGACATAACCATGCCTTGGTTACAAGGATATTGAATGTTCATTGGCTAATATAAGAATGCCTGTTGGTGATTGGATGATTTGGTCATGTGTACACCACCATCTTGATTCGTGAGACTATATATATGTAATAAATAAGGGAGTGTAACTCTCCTACCTTTCACTCTATATCTACTTTCCTTCTTTTCATGTAGTGATTTCCTATTAGCCTATCTACACCACTCAAACTGCCAGACGTCGACTTTACACCGTGTTCAGGGTGCGCCTCCAAGACGTCTCGGGGAAATCCCTAATGTCACAGTAGTCTGAATTGCAAAAGCAGTATGTCGCCTCAAAAATGGCCGCCCCCATAGGTGGCGGCCTTTTGCAATGGAAAAGCTGCACTGTGATTGGTTGAAACCACTCAATACAGCGGCCATTTTCGAGACGCTTTTTGTCTCCTGTCTGAAATGGGGAAACGTCTCCGTGGCGCCTCCGAGACGCACCCTGAACACGGCCCTGGATGCACAACAGTTCAGTTGTGGAGTTTTAGCCAACAGATCTTCTGCAGTTTTATTCGGGCAGTGTGGGGCACGTGCTAATTCCCCCCCCCCCGACACGCACACTCACACACACGCACACACACACACGCCTCCATTAATTTATATAGCATAAGATTATATTGTTTGCGGGTGCGTGTTTGAGAACATGTGTGTATGCATATATGCGCATTGTGTTTGTGCCTGTGTGTGCATGCACATTTGCGCATACACGCGTGGAGGTGTGCGCGCGTGTGCGCGTGGGGGTGCGCGTGGGGGTGCGCGCGAGGGTGCGCGCGCGAGGGTGCGCGCGCGAGGGTGCGCGTCTCCTCTCCCCTGCCCCCTACCCTTTCCCTGCCCCTCCTCCCCTCCCTCCTCCCCATCCCCTACCCCCTCACCCCCCTCTCCCTGGCCCCGTCTCACTCTCGTCCCTCTCCCTCTCCCCTCCCCTGTCCCCACCTTCTCTTCCTTTCCTGGCCCCTTCCTCCCCCTTCCCCTCCTCGCCCTCCATTCTCCCCTCCCTTGCCCTCTCCCCCTCCCCCCCCTCCTCCCCCTCCCCTGCCCCTCCTATTACGGAACCCATTGGGCACACAATCAACATGGTAACTAGAACTTTTCATCTTCGACTACATCAGTTTTTTCCTGAATTATTCATGAGCTTTGGAGTGGGGTTGGTCCTGTCTGGGAACGAGGGAGGGGTGGGGGCTGGGGTATGGGGGATATGGAGGGTGGGGGTGGGGAGGGTGCGCATGCGTGGGAGGGGTCTCCAATCTAAGCCAGCTGCGGGGGCAGGGGTCTGTGTCATTGATAGGTGCTGAATATCCAGCGAAGGAGCGTAATGAAATGCCACCTATATTGATTACGAAATAGCGCATTCTAGTAATTAATACATCAATGCGACTGGTTGCACAGTGTCAGGATAATAGGACTGTGTGGGACATCAGGCCATGGTGCCGGCGACCTGATCTCCGAGTGAGGCAGCACTACAAAGTCGCCATGAGTGCACACCGTCACAAGTCAGTACCCATCTTGATATGGATTGTCTCGATCGCTACCTCTACCTCTACCTTTACCTCTACCTCTGCCTCTTCTTCTGCCTCTGTCTCTGCATATGCATCTGCCTCTGCCGCTGCCTCTGCCTCTGCATCTGCATCTGCCTCTGTCTCTGTCTCTGCTTCTGCCTCTGCCTCTGCCTCTGCCTCTGCCTCTGCCTCTGCATCTGCCTCTGCCGCTGCCGCTGCTCCTGCATCTGCATCTACACCTCCATCACCCGCTCCCTCTCCATGCTTCGCTGACAAGTTCAGAGCCAATTTAACATTTCTCCAGCCGTGCTCTCGCCCCCTCCTTCATTCCCTCCAAAGCTTCTTGCACAGTTACAAACCAGGTCTGGGTGCAAGACTATTTTGCCCCCTTCGACAGCAAGTAGCGGCTTGCACAGTTACAAACCAGGTCTGGGTGCCAGACTATTTTGCCCTCTTCGACAGCAAGTAGCGGCTTGCCTAGGTACAAACCAGGTCTGGGTGCCAGACTATTTTGCCCTCTTCAACAGTTAGTAGCGGCTTGCAAAGTTACAAACCAGGTCTGGGTGCCAGACTATTTTGCCCCCTTCTACAGCAAATAGCGGCTTGCCTAGTTACAAACCGGGTCTGCGTGCCAGACTATTTTTCCGACAATTGCAAGTGGGGCATGGGTGCCAGACTGCCATGTATACTCCCTAATCAGCTATTGGGTGTATCGTGGTTCCCCTCATCTGCACGCTCATTTTAATCCTTTGTGACACTTAGATGTTCAACTAGTATTAAAAAAAGTTAGCGATAATTAGAAGAACGCGACAGAGAATACTAACCTCCCCACCCCCCAGCCCCTTGATTCTCATTCACCAACACGCGAACGCTCACTAATTACTGTGTGACGCCACTCAAGGCCACTGTACTAACAATTCACCCAGTGTTCACAACCCAGCCTTTGCAGGCTGATGTTGGCAGAGTTAGAATGTGGTAATGTATCAATGGTGTTACAATGATGTTGGCAGAGTTAGAATGTGGTAATGTACCAATGGTGTTACAATGATATCGGCACTGTTACAAGGTGGTAATGTCCCAATGGTGGTACAATGATGTTGGCAGAGTTAGAATGTGGTAATGTACCAATGGTGTTACAATGGTGTTGGCAAAGTTAGAATGTGGTAATGTACCAATGGTGTTACAATGGTGTTGGCAGAGTTAGAATGTGGTAATGTACCAATGGTGTTACAATGATGTTGGCAGAGTTAGAATGTGGTAATGTACCAATGGCTGTTACAATGATGTTGGCAGAGTTAGAATGGGGTAATGTACCAATGGTGTTACAATGATGTTGGCAGAGTTAGAATGGGGTAATGTACCAATGGTGTTACAATGCTGTTGGCAGAGTTAGAATGTGGTAATGTACCAATGGTGTTACAATAATGTTGGCAGAGTTAGAATGTGGTAATGTACCAATGGTGTTACAATGATGTTGGCATAGTTAGAATGTGGTAATGTACCAATGGTGTTACAATGATATTGGCACTGTTACAAGGAGGTAATGTACCAATGGTGTTACACATATGTTGGCACTGTTACAAAATGGTAATGTACCAATTGTGGTACAATGATGTTGGCACTGGTACAAAGTGCTTATGTATCAATTGTGGTACAATGATGTTGGCAGTGTTGGAATGTGGCAATGTACCAATGGTGTTGCAATGATGTAAAAGGTGGTAATGTACCAATGGTTTTTGCCCCCCACCACCACCCACCCCAATGGGGCCCCCCCCCCTCCCCTGCCACCACCCTTAACCATCATGAACAAACCATCAACACACCGAACATCCTACACAACTATCAACCTGTTTAAACACATTAAACATTATATAAGGCAGACAAAATGTCTTGTCGACTATAAACTTACCATGTTTTATAAGAGATTGTTTGAGTTGCCCCGAGTATGCACTTTCTACTCAGCGCTGCTCCCCATTTTTGCATTAACTACAGTGACTGGTGATGTACATTATACAGGATCGGTGCTGTAGCTAATACAGCACCGATCCTCATGTAAAATAGTCTGGCAACATTACATTTACAATGATGTTGGCTATCCAGTGGTTTTTGGCAGTGTTGCAATGATGTTGGGAGTGTTATAATGAAGTTGATGTTGTTGTTATGATGTGGTGATGATTGCAGTGTTGTGCTGACGATGCTGTGGTTGGTTGTATTACGATGTTGTCTGTTGTTTGTTTGTTTGTTGTTGTTTTACGTCCTAGCAACATCTAAGGTCATATCAGGACGGACGATGTTGTCAGTGGTGCTATCCGAATGAAATTGATTTTTAATGTTGGTGGTGTTGGAATCCTGTTGGCAGCGTTGTAATGATGGTAAGGTAGATGTGGCAGCATTGGTGGTACTGCACTGGCGATAGTGAAGCCCCAGTCACACCTACCCGGACGAACCCCGGATTTTTAGCCGGACCACCCCCGGACCAGTCGCCTGGACTGTCCCGGACAGCCCCAGATAAAATCACTATTTTGGTCGTTTTTGGCCTCGTGGTCACACCTACCCAGATGAGCAACGGACGGACCAGAGGCCGGATTGTGCCGGACTGAGTCAGACCACCCCCCAGACTACCCGGTGTGTCCATGGAGTAGTCCCGGAATTGAAGTGGACCTGCTATGTGACAATCCGTGGCTAATCTGTGCTCATCCGTCTTGTCCGGGTCTTATCCGGGCAGTCTGGAAGTTGTCCATGGCTATGTCGGGGCTAGTCCGGGCTAGTCTGAGGCTGGTTCGGGTTAAACCGTGGCCCCGGACAGTACACGGACTACCCCCGGAGCACCCCCGGACTACCCCCGGATTACCCCCCGGATCATCCCGGACGATGCCGCATCGAGCCCGGATCGCAAAATGCCCCGGACCGCCCCAGATGTTTTAAACATTTTAAAACATCCGGGGCGGACCCGGACGAGGCCGGACCAGCCATGGATCACCAAGGATCACTAAGGACCAGCCACGAATGAGCCACGGATCACGCCGGATCGCAACGGACCACCCCGGATCACGATCCGGGGCTCGTCCAGCCCCTGATCCGGGTAGGTGTGGCGGGGGCTTAATCTTGTGATTATGTTAGTGCTTTGGTAATGGTGGTATTGTGTGGTAGTATTGGTGTGGTGATGGTGAGGGTGTGATAATGATGTAAGTAGTATGATGGAGTTTGGAGTTGCTGATGTCATGTTGATGTTGTCAATGTTATAGAGATGTTGGCACGGCCATGATGTATGTTTCTAGCGACATCCACAATGTACTAATATTGACCGCCTTGTCGAACATGTTCTGTGATGTTGGTAACATCAGTGGCCTTTTTGGTGGTGTTGGGGTGATAGTGGTGTTGTGATGATACAGTTGGGCTTGAGGGGGTGATAGTAGTGATGTTAATGATGTTAGCAATGTTGGCGATGTTAATGGTGTTAGTGTTGATAGTGAGGGTAGGGTTGTTAGAGATGTCAGTGATGTTAGTTGTCTTAGTGATGTTAATGATGGTAGTGATGGTGATGTTGTTGATGTTAGTGATATCGGTGATGCTGGTGATGTTAGTGATGTTAGCGATGTTAGTGGTGTTAGTGATTATAGCGAGGGTAGGGATGTTAGTGATGTTAGTGATTCTAGTGGTCTTAGTGATGTTAGTGATGCTAGTGATGGTGATGTTGGTGATATCAGTGACTTAGGTGATGCTGGTGATGTTACAATTGTTAGTGATGTTAGCAGTGTTAGTGATGTTAGCGATGGTAGGGATGTTAGTGCTGTTAGTGACGTTAGTGTTAAAGAGGTTAGTGAGTGTAGTGGTGGTGATGTTGGTGATATTAGTGATGATAGTGGTGCTGGTGATGATAATGATGGTGGTGATGCTGGTGATGTTAGTGATGTTAGTAATGTTGGTGATGTTAGTGGTGTTAGTGATGTGAGCAATATTAGCGATATTAGCAATATTAGCGATGTTAGTGGTATTAGTGATGTGAGCCATATTAGTGATGTTAGCGATGTTAGTGATGTTAGCGATGTTAGTGATGTTAGCGAGGTGAGTGATGTAAGCCATATTAGTGATGTTAGCGATGTTAGTGATGTGAGCCATATTAGCGATGTTAGCGATGTTAGTGATGTGAGCCATATTAGCGATGTTAGCGATGTTAGTGATGTTAGTGTTAAAGAGGTTAGTGAGTGTAGTGGTGGTGATGGTGGTCATATTAGTGATGATAGTGGTGTTGGTGATGATAATGCTGTTGGTGATGCTGGTGATGTTAGTGATGTTAATAATGTTGGTGATGTTAGTGTTGTTAGCGATGCGAGTGATATTAGTGATGTTAGTGATGTCAGGCACATTAGTGATGTTAGCGATGTTAGTGATGTTAGTGATGTGAGCAATGGTAGTGACATTATTGATGTTAGTGATGTTAGCGATGTTACCGATGTTAGTGATGTTAGTGATGTTAGTGATGGTAGCGATGTTAGCAATATTAGTGGTGTTAGTGGTGTTAGCGATGTTAGCGGTGTTTGTGATGTTAGTGATGTGAGCAATATTAGCGATGTTAGTGATGTTAGCGATGCTAGCAATGTTAGCAATGTTAGTGATGTCAGTGATGTTAGCAATCTTAGCAATCTTAGCGATGTTAGCAATGTTTGCAATGTTTGTGATGTTAGCGATGTTGGCGAGGTTAGCAATGTTAGTGATGTTTGCGATGTTAGTGATTTTAGCAATGTTACTGATGTCAGTGATGTCAATGATGTTAGTGATGTTGAGAATGCTTATTTACATTAGTGATGTCAGTGATGTTGGTGATGTTAGTGACATTGGTGATGTTGAGGATGACATTGGTGCTAATGATGTAGGGGTGACGTCGGTTAGTTGTTAGAAGCATAGTGTTCATCCAGGCCCTGAGCTGCTGAGACTGTGTGAGGTGCATGCGTGTCCCTTACAAGTTACAAGCATCGCGTGTGGCCCGGAATCTACAAGTCCGCCCTTTAATCCTGTATAGTCCTGTGAGACCCGCTTTTATTGCATTAAGGCTTCATTCATATTGGCATGACTTAATGAGACGGCACCCGGCATGTGTGGGGGCTACCGGGGTCCCCTCACCTCCTCCCCCCCTAACTCTACTACCCTCCCCTCACTCTCCTCCCCTCCCTTCCCTCACCTCACCTCCCTCACCTCACTCTCCTCCCCTCCCCTCACTCTCCTCCCCTCCCCTCCCTTCCCTCACCTCCCCTCCCTCCACTCACTCCCCTCCCCTCACTCTCCTCCCCTCCCTTCCCTCACCTCACCTCCCTCACCTCACTCTCCTCCCCTCCCCTCACTCTCCTCCCCTCCCCTCCCTTCCCTCACTCCTCCTCCCACCTCCTCCTCCCCGCCCTTCCCACCTCACCTCCCTCCACTCACTCCTCCCCTCACTCTCCTCCCCTCCCTCCCTCCCTTCACCTTACCTCCCTCCCCTCCTCTCCTCCCCTCCCCCTCACTCTCATCCCCTCACATCCCTCACCTCACCTCACCTCCTCCTCTCACTCTTCCCCTCCCTTTCCCTCCCCTACCCTCACCTCCCTCCCCTCCCTCCCCTCACTCCCCTCACTCTCCTCCCAAGTAATCCCTCACCTCACCTCACCTCCTCACCTCCTCACCTCACTCTCCTCCCCTCCCTTCACCTCCCTCCACTCAATCTCCCCCCCCCCCCATCGCCTTGCTCCCCTCCCCTCCCCTCCTCTCACTACCCCCATCGCCTTCCTCCCCTCCCCTCCTCTCACTCTCCCCCCCCCCCCATCGCCTTCCTCCCTCCCTTCCCTCCCCTCACCTCCTCCCTCACTCCCCCATCGCCTTCCTCCCCTCCCCTCACCATCCCGCCTTCATCCCCTCCCCCCTCACCCTCACACACACCCTCCCTCCGCTCACCATCCCCCATCGCCTTACTCCCCCCCCGCACCTCACTCCCCTCACTCCCCCCTCACTCTCCCCCCTCCCCCCTACACTCCCCCCATGGCCTTCCTCCCTCCCCTCCCCCCTCAATCTCCCCCATCGCCTTCCTCCCTCCCAAACTCCCTCCCCTCACTATCCCCCCATCGCCTTCCTCCCCTCCCCCACTCCCCCTCACTCCCCCCAATCGCTTTCCTCCCCTCCCCTCCCTCCCCCCTCACTCCCCCCATCGTCTTCCTCTCCTCCCCCACCTCCCTCCCCTCACTCTCCCTCCATCTCCTCCCTCCCCCTCTCTCCTCCTCTCCTCCCTCCCCCTCCCTCCCTCCTCTCCCCTCCTCTCCCCTCCCTCCCCCCCTCCCCTCCCCCCCCCCCCCCCGTGCCGCTCTCTCCTAATATACAGATAAACTTACAGATCCTCTTCTGGCTGATCCAAGCCCTGTTGGATCTCTAGTGGTGACTTCAGTCATGCGGCGGCTGCAAGAAATATTAAGATTTGTGAACATTTCTACCGTGGCCCGCAACACCGTACGGTTTGTAAAAATCCCAGCCGTAGACCGCAGAACCGTACGGCGGCAGCATGATATGTGACCTGAGCACTATGAAGGTCGACAGAACCCTGAAGTCAGATAATTGTGGGTGTCCTCTCCAATGTCTATCCAGCCTTCTCTGAAATGCTTCTACCGTGATGTGGATTCATTTCCATGTGGTAGATATGAGGTTACACCAGAACCTGTGGTGTGCAGGTGCGTGTCATGTGAAGGATGTGGAATCATGGTTAAAAAACCACACACACACACAAGAAAGGTAGCGCCAACAGAAACAAACAAAGCTCACACGGGGTCTTTTGTACTACGCAACTAGGCTGACTCGCTGACCGTATTCGATTAAACAACTCGGTCATCCGAAGCGCTTTCTGGCACATGTGCAGCCCCTGCAACCCCGAGTTGCAGAAACAAAGCCGCTCTGGGGTGGAAAAAATGGTGACTTTTTAAATAACCAATATATTTTATGATTGCATAATTTAAATATATTATGTCCATTTTAATCTGGATGGTATTTTACAATAAAAGAAATGAAAGAAAGTAGCTTTACAGTGCATGACACACAGGTACCAGCGCACATGCTCCTAACACCGCCGGCCAAGACGTGGGGCACTGGGGTCGGATCATTTTGCACACGGCCCATGTATTTTTAGCTTCACCTCGCCGTGTTCTATTTGAAATCTTGATGACTCGGATGACCCGAATGGTCCGGGGCGTCATAATCAAAAACGGCCCCCTGTGATAGCAAGCAGAAGACTGATGCGGCAGACCAGACGGGATGGCCGGATAAGTTGAGCGCCTGTCTTCCGTTTTGGTAGATCGTGGGGTTCGAACCCACGGGTTCGAACCCTGGTCGAGTCAACCCAATGACTTAAAATGTTATACTTGTCGCTTCCTAGCCAGGCGCTCGGCTTTATTAGCATAGGGCAAGGACAGGTTGACTCAGTGTCAGGATAATGTGACTGAGTGGGATATCAGGGGACCTGGTTCCCGCATGAACTGTTTATCGATATTGGCCTACGGTTGATGAAATGGGAGAGAATAGGTGGGAAAAACAAGATGGTGGCCACTAGATGCTCTCCATTTAACTTTTAAAGCTCATGTTTGTTGTTGTTGTTTTACGTCCTAGGAACTTCTAAGGTCATATCAGGACGGTACCGACTTATGACAGTGCACACTCAGTGCTGTCCCACTGGGAAACCAGGCCGCTGGCACCATGACCTGGTATCCCACTCAGTCACATTATCCTGACACTGAGCACACCAGTCCTTGCCCTGTCCTAATAATGCTGAGGGCCTGGCTAGGAAGCAACAAGTATACATTTTTAAGTCATTGGTTTGACTTGACCAGGGTTCGAACGCACGACCCCACGATCTACCAGCTTGGGAGACGGATACTCTAACTCATTCGGCCATCCCATCTTAAAGCTCATGAAACGACATGGTTTAATCAATTCTTCACAACAAGCATACCACATTACCAGACTGTGATAGATAAGCATTTGAACTATGTATTTAGCATCTTACATTTTCAAATTTACATGGTTATGTCAGTAACCCAGTGTTCCGGACACTTTTTCGTTTTTTTTCTTGAAGATTTATACTGCCTATTATGGATAAGTCTGAATAGACTTGTTTTCACCATTAGACAGTTTGTCGATAGATAGCCCGGGCCTACACTTTTACCGACCCAAGGGATTTTTAAGCTCCCACACCACATAGACATGGTATGAGAGCAACTGGCCTTTGATGACGCTGTAAGTTATACACAGCGGTGGAGATCCAAATTGGGAGAGCTGGGGGCATGGGGAATCGAACCACCAACCTTCAGATTAGGAGTCCGACCTACCCCCAGCCGTAGACCGCAGAACCGTGCGTTCGAACCCCGGTCGAGTCAAACCAATGACTTAAAAATTGATACTTGTTGCTTCCTAGCCAGGCGCTCAGCATTCTTAGGACAGGGCAAGGACTGGTGTGCTCAGTGTCAAGATAATGTGACTGAGTGGGATACCAGGTCATGGTGCCGGCGGCCTGGTTTCCCAGTGGGACAGCACTATAAAGTCGCCATGAGTGGGGGAGTGGGGGGAGTGAGGGGAGTGAGGTGCGGGGAGGGGAGCAGCCCTGTCCTGGAGACAGTTTTCCGGGAGTAACTCGGACGGAGGGAGTAGCGTGTAGTTGAACCAGTTGAAATGTTTGTGTTTGTTTTTCTCTATGCCTTATCTACCTCTGCTATCCTGGTATGCTCAATATCTGAAACATGCCAGCCCTCTACTTACTGCCTTGGGTCTTGCTGGGGTGTAAAACAACAACAACCAGCCAACCTCCCGCAGCCCTCTTAGAGGATCTAGGTTGGGCCCCTTGGATGATCTTTTTCTCTCCATCCGCTCATGCCACCGCCTTGCTCCCTTCCCTCCCTGATGTCCACGAGACCACTACCAACCGGAAGCCAACTCCCCGTCACATGGGACAGCTTTTGGCGGTGCCCATATAGTGCTACAGATGTGCAGCCTTCAGTGCACCAACGCGGTGGAAAACTCTCCCCCCCCCCAAAAAAAAACAAAAACAAAAAAACCATCAGTGAACTACTTATGGGTTATGCATTGTGTTCCAGGTTCAATTTCCATCCATAATAACTTAATGGGGGACCTCCGACTTTTTAGTTCAAATTCCTGCCGTTCGCGTCGCCACTGATCTAGTGGGCCTCAACTGCATAGTGTCACACTGCAAACTCAATGGCTATGAGCAATCTTCATACACAAGAAGTGAAATATCTCTAAAACCACACCACCTAGAGACAAACAGCTTGGTACACATATAGAAAACATATTCAACGAATAGATTATATTAAATTTATAAGGTTAGGGTACTGCATTTCTGTTAATTTTGAATAAAATAAACATTTTGCATTGCGCGTACCGGTAAACTCAATGCATTGTCAATGGCCGTGACCAATCTTGAATTATATTCATACAGAAGAAGTGAAATATCTCTAAAACCACACCACCTAGAGACAAACTGCTTGGTACACATATAGAAAACATGTTAGACGAAAATATTATATTAAATTTATACGGTTAGCTTTGTGCATTTCTATTAATTTTGAATAAAATAAACGTTTTGCACTGCACGTACCGGCAAACTTCACACAGAAAAAGTGAAATATCTCTAAAACCACACCACCTAGAGACAAACTGATTGGTATACATATAGAAAACATGTTCAATGAATATATTATATTAAATTTATATGGTTAGGGTTGTGCATTTCTATTAATTTTGAATAAAATAAACGTTTTGCAGTGCACATACCGGCAAACTCAATGCATTGTCAATGGCCGTGAGCAATCTTCATATAGAAAAAGTGAAATATCTCTAAAACCACACCACCTAGAGACAAACCGCTTGGTACACATATAGAAAACATATTCAATGAATAGATTATATTAAATTTATAAGGTTAGGCTTCTGCCTTTCTATTAATTTTGAATAAAATAAACGTTTTGCACTGCATTGTCAATGGCCGTTTAGGCCCACTAGTACCGACGCACCACCAAGTGTCGGAAAAATGAACTATGCCACATGCCCCCCATTGGCGAAGGTGGACGATGAATTAAGTGACAGCCCCCCCCCCCCCCCCGTGCTGCAAAGTGGATCTCATTCCTACCCACACCTGCTGTTGAGGGGGTGGCGAACTTGAGAGGTGGGGGTGTGGGGGTGTGGGGTGGGGGTCGGTGTGTTGTAGACGTGGTGGAGTGATTGGGTAAAGCTAAGATTCCTTATACGCGTAAAGGGCGCATTCCTTACACGCGGTATGCGGTATGCGAATGCGAATGCGAATGCGAATGCGACAAAACATCGAAATGCCTTGAAACCTATGATCTACATTCCTTACACGCGGTATGCGAATGCGAATGTGAATGTGAATGCGAATGTGTTTTTCTGATCGGTCCATGTAGCGATCGGTGCGGCATGTGGCATGCGGCAAGTGGGGTGCGAATAGAAACCTGAGTCTGATGTGTCCATTAGTTTAACACTAGGAGAGGGGACTGAGCATTACGGAACGGCCTAGAGGGGTGCCGTGTACATAGTGATTAGTGTGTGCTTATAAGGGGGAAGGAGGCGGGAAGGTGAGAAAGCCGTGAGGGGAAGAGAGAGGAGGGGAGAAAGCCGAGGGGAGGATGGCAGGGAGGTGAGAAAGCAGTGAGGGGAAGAGAGAGGAGGGGAGAAAGCCGAGGGAAAGCTACCAGATTCACAGAAATATGAATACTTATCTATGAATTGGCAATAATATAGCCAGTTGTGTGCCGCATGCCGCATGCCGCAAACCATGTGTAAGGAATCATGCCATTCGCATACCACATGCAAATATGCCACATGCCGCATGCCACATACCGCATACCGCGTGTAAGGAATGCCCGCTTTATGCAGTATGCGGTATGTGGCATGCGGCATGCGGTATGCGAATGGGAGGATTCCTTCTACGTGGTATGCAGCATGCATCTCCCCACCACCACCACTACCATATGTTTCCCCTCCGCACCCCTGTGTGTGACCGTTCCATAATGATCAGTCGCCTCTCCTCGTCTAAAACTAATGGACATGTGCGACTGAGGTTTCTATTCGCATACTGCATGCTGCATGCCACATGCCGCATGCCGCATGCTGCATGCCACATGCCACACTGATTGCTATAGGGACCGATCGAGTTGCCGCATTCGCATTCACATTCGCATTCGCATACCGCGTGTAAGGAATGTAGCCCATTGACTTCAAGGCATTTCGATTTTTTCCGCATTCGCATTTGCATACCGCATGCCGCATGCCACGTGTAAGGAATCTTAGCTTAAGGGAGGTGAGGAGGGGGTGAGGAGGGGGAGGAGGTGAGGGGTTGAGTGGTTGAGGGGGTTGAGGGGGTGAGGGGGAGAGCTTATCTTGCTTGGGCTATGGGGGTTATTGGATGTCCGATTCAATTACCAAGGTCGAATTTGATATAAGATTAGGTAGTGAAATGACATATATACCTGTGGCACAGTGAGTTTAGGCTAGTTTTACTATTTGAACATATCACGGGTAAGGAAAAAATTATATTAAGATATGTGTACAGTAAAACCTCTCTAACCGACAACCTCCACAGATCGACCACTCCCCTACCTATATCGATTGCTTTATTTGGGTCCCAACAATACCATTGTAACCCTATTTAAACTCCCTACACCGACCACCTCCCTAAATGGACCACTTAAAGTCGGCATCAAGGTCAGTCGATTTAGAGAGGTTTCACTGCATATGTATACATCTATGTGTATGCATGTATATAGACATATATATAGCATAAGTGCAGGGGCGGGGGCGGGGGTCGGGGGGTTATGGCGGGGCGTGTGGGGCGGGGTGTGTGGGGTGGTCTGTGGGGCATGTGGTGGGATTTGTTTGTTGTCGTTTTACGTCCTAGCAACATCTCAGGTCATATCAGGACGGGGAGGTGGGCGCATTGACTCTACTTATTGGAAGCTGCTGCAGAAATAGAAGACCACATCGGCGCCGGATTGATGGCGGGGCGTGCGGGGGGGGGGGGGGGGGGGGGGGGGGTTGGTAGAGCGGCTCGGCCGGGTGGAGGCAGGACAGAAGGACGGGGGGGGGGGGGGAGGTGGGAGGGTGGTAGGGTGGTAGGGTGGTAGGGTGGGTGGGGGTAGGAGGGCGGGAGAATGGGGGGGGGGGGCACGTCATGTAAACTCTAATTAGAGTGAGGCCAACGGTGGGAGCATTTGTACCAGGACGCCCCAGCAGTGGATCAGAAGCCATCTGGAAGCCGCTCAACAGGGAGGTAATTACAGCTAATACAGCTACACCCCACACCCACACCCCCCACACAACCACACACACCCACACACCCACACTCACAAACCCACCCACACCCACCCACACCCACCACACCCCACACCCACAAACCCACCCACACACACACACACCTACCCACACCCACCACACCCACCCACCCACACACCCACACCCACACCCACACCCACACCCACACACCCCACACACCCCACCCCATCCCACACCCACAGTTAGTGGGTAGTACTAACCACCAACACTAAAACCCCCACACCTCCCTCGCGCAAAAAAACGCTAGGTGTGCGCCCCCCGCGCACACCTACCGATTGCGATTCGTGACTTTTCAGGGCTAAAACTGCTTCCTTACGCATACGATTCGCGATTCGAAAAACGAATCGGCCCGTTTTCAGTTTTAAGCGGGTCGGGTAGTTTTATGCGCGAATCGTATACGGTAGGTGTGCACCGGCCATAACTGTAACAGCTGTCGTTAAATCGCAGGCTCAACGTCCAGTGCCACTAGTATTACAATCAGTGGCAGCCCCCCCCCCCCTCCCCACTCCACTCCCACCCTCCCCCGGCCTCCCTGTGCCTCCCTACCCCCTCCCTTCGTGCTTGCTTCCTCAAATGAAACGTCAAATAATCATTTCTGCGTGAATTAGGTTCATTTATAGTTTTGTTTTGTTTTTATTCTGCTTGGAGAGTGGGAGAATCTTCTTATATCACAACGTGGTGTAATACAAAAGTGTTTATTAATTATCACATGTAATCAATGCATAATTACCGTGTTGTTACAGCTGTTGGATCGATGAACCCCGTATTTAATTAATTAACTGTCATTTCCCACTTTCAATGAGAATCAGAATTAGAATGTTCAAAGTACCGGACACGGTCGCCGATTCAGTCAAGCGCAGGCTTCCCGTGTGTAAAGTCGAGAGTTCGAATCCCAGCAATGACTAATAATATTGATACTTGTCACTACCTAGATAAAAGATTCACCCGGTACTTGTAGTACACGGGTGAAGGACAACGTAGTGTAAATACGGGCGAAAATAGCTTTAGTATAGCACATGAACTAGAAACTGTGGCGCCAGTATCAAATGGCTACCCACATAGGCAGAGAGTTGGTGAAATGGGCGAGAATGCAAAAAGACAAGATGGCAGCGCTAGAACGCTGTCGATTTCACTTTTAAATCTTATTAAACTAGATATTTTATTATATTTTTCAACTCAAAAGTAGCGGGTAAATATGAAGACACCTACAAAGAATAAATGTTGCTTCTTAGATTGTGAAATTAGGTTCTCATTTCATTAACCCGCTTTTTCAACCGTTTTTATATATGGCTGGTATTCACCCGTGTTTAAAAAAAAAAAAAAAATTGTATTGAGGCTGTATTTATACTGTCCATAGCATATAAGCCCGGGTACCCAGGCTTGTTTTCAATGCTGGCCAGTTGTAGTGTTGGTGTTATCTTACCACACAGTGGCTGCTGATAAGGTATTTGATTGCCTGCATTTCAGTAGCAGATAGATAATTGGTGTAGGACTTTTATTTGTATCTTTCTGCGAGTACCGGGTGAATCCCTTATCTAGTCACTACATAGCATGGCACTCGGCATCAATAGGATAGGGCAAGGACTGGTTAGCCTGGCACTGGCATCAATAGGATAGTGCAAGGACTGGCTAGCCTGATGCTCAGCATCAATAGGATAGGGCAAAGACTGCTCAGCCTGGTGGTCGGCATCAGTAGGATAGGGCAAGGACTGGTTATCCTGGTGCTCAGCATCAATAGGATATGGCAAGGGCTGGTTAGCCTGGTGCTCGGCATCAATAGGATAGGGCAAGGACTGGTTAGCCTGGTGCTCAGCATCAATAGGATAGGGCAAGGACTGGTTAGCCTGGTGCTCAGCATCAATAGGATAGGGTGAGGACTGGTTAGCCTGGTGCTCAGCATCAATAGGATAGGGCAAGGACTGGTTAGTCTGGTGCTCGGCATCAATAGGATAGGGCAAGGACTGGTTAGCCTGGTGTCCGGCATCAATAGGATAGGGCAAGGACTGGTTAGCCTGGTGCTCGGATTCAATAGGATAGGGCAAGGACTGGCTTGCTTAGTGTCAGGATAATGTAATTGGGTGGGATATCGTGTCATGGTATCCCAGTGGGACAGCACTATTATTATTAAGTAACTATGAGTGCCCACTGTTACAAGTCGGTATCTATCCTGAAATGACCTTAGATGTTGCTAGCACGTAAAAGCCCAACAAACGAGAAACGAAATTTCAAGTCATCTGACCATATCACAGCAAAATACTCACATTAAAGTCACATAGGCCGATGACTTATTAATGTTGACATTATCTTTTAGATAAATATATCAAGTTACCCGTTATAACCTACTATTCCGTAGTCCGGAATAACGTTGATGAAAAATGGCTAATTTTGGAGCAATTTGAGCTGAAAGAACCGACAATAATTTCGGCAACTTGCCAAAACTCCTATAGTTGTGACCTAGCTCTCCATCTCGCGATGGCCACGTGATGTGGGCTTATCTGATAGTAAATAAGTAATACTAATAGTATATCATGAGTGAAAATGTGCCCTGAAAATACGTAATCATGCCCCCCCCCCCTCCTCAGAGCAGTAACAGGTTATATTAAATTGACTCAGTATGTCCTTCCTTCTATGTGGCAACAATTGCTTAAAGCTGCATAGTCCGATGAAAACATCAAATTTAAAAAAATAAAAAAATTATCTAGATTTGATTCTACATATCTACTTTAGATACTGATGCACTTATTAAATACTTACCGCCACATAGAATGGACTACTGAGTCAATTAATAGAACCTGTCACTGAAGAAGACTATGGTGATAGAGTTTGGGCAAGCTTGCCAAAATTAATTTAGCATGTTTCCATTTCAAATATCTCAAAAGTTTGCGATTTAAAATAAAGTTTCTTCAAACCAAAGTAAGGTAGATTATAATGAACAACCTAATATGTTTATCTCAGAAAATGAGAGAAACTCAAAACCATCGGACTATGCAACTTTAATGTGCTAGATGACTTTTTTTCTACCCACACCCACATTCCTCCCTCCCCCCCCCCCTTCCCCTCCCCTCGATGTCTCCGACCACTACCCACCGGAAGTCAACTCCCGGTCACATGGGATCGCCTTTGGTGGTGCCCATACAGTGCTGCAGATTTGCAGCCTTCAATGCGCCAACGTGACTGAAAACTCCCCAAAAAGAACAAAACAAACAACCATCAGCTGAATGTCTGCGTCTATTACCGACACTCTCCTTATGTTGAATGCGGGCACATTCTATTTTTCTTGTTTTTTTTTTAATAATGAAAGAAGAGCACAGTTAAAGCTGCATAGTCCGATGAAGTAGCAAATTTTCAAAACCCAAACAATTATCCAGATTTGATTTGACATATCTGACTTAGATACTGATGCACTTATTAAGCATTTGTTTCTGCGTAGAAGGCAATACTGGGTCAATTTAACAGAACCTGTTACTGCATAAGTCTATGGGGGTCAGAGTTTTGACAAGATTGCCTAATCTAATTTTCCATGACTGCACTCAAAATATCTCAAAAGTTTACCATTTAAAATAAAAGTAACTTTGAACTAATGTAAAGTAGATACTAGTGGTCGATCTAATATATTTATCTCAGAAAAAATACAGAAATTCAAAACCATCGGACTATGCAACTTTAACAAATCTGGTTGAAACGTGGGAGACGTCAATATAACAAACTGTCGGCATTAAATGGTTCTTTCACATGAAACTCGGAGAATGGGGTGGGGGGGGGGGGGGTAATGGGGAGGTGGGGTGAGGGGTGCTGGGAGGATAGGGGTGGGGGGTTGTATAGGTGGTGGAGAGAAGGGTGTTGGTTGGGGTGTGCGGTGCGGTGGTCGAAGTGCGGATGGCGTAGTGGTGTGGGAGGTGGAGGGGGGGGGGGGGGGTAATAGAGAGGTGGGGTGGTGGGGACGGGGTGCTGGGAGGTTGTGGGGGGGGGGAGGTCGGGAGGTGAAGAGCAGGGTGGCGGGGTGGAGAGTTGTCGAGGTAGAAGGGAGGCATTGTGGTGGGGAGGTGCGCAGGGATTGGGCTAGGGAGGGCAGGGATGGGGTGGTGGGACGGTGGAGAGGTGGGGGTGGAGGAGGTGGAGAGGTGGGTAGGTCAGGAGGTGAAGAGATGGTGGGGTGGTGAGGTGGTGGGGAGGTGGGGAGGTAAGGGGGAGGGTGGGGTGGAGGTCGCGCCCCCACCCAGGGGTGAAGGATCACTGGGTGAGAACACCACCCCCCCCCATCGCACCACCACCACCGCCACCCCCGCCAGCACCCCCACACCCACCACCACCACCCCCACCACGCCCACCACTCCCATTCACCTGCAATCGCCTGTTGTTTAATGCACCAGATGCAGCACGTGTCCTGCCAAGTGCCATAGGCCGCCATCTTTGTTTACAATAAGCCATGGCCAACTTTTGTTCTCTTTTTGTTGTACATTAGTTCAATAATTAATTAGGCAGAGAAAATTTCAATGGTGGACGACTGGTCTTCCTCATTCCACTGCTCCTTGCCCTTGCCTAGTATTAATGTCCAGTCTCTGGCTATGTAGCGACAAGTATCAATTTTTAAGTCATTGGCTTGGCTCGACCAGGGTTCAAACTTGTTTTTTTTGGTAAAACAGTTTATTCATCAGAACATACATTTTTTTCAGCGCCGAGGCACTGGTCTTCCAGCCGTTTACATTACATTGTAAATAGGTACGTCACCGGATACCTTGGTTTATACTTTGCCTCATACTAGTCACTCAACACCACCTTCAAATGTGGCGATGTTGCGTCCAGTTTCTGTTAATACATTCAGTTCTCTTTATGATTATAATATATGAGACTGGCTCAAAAGGTACTAAGCAATATGAGACAAAACTTTGTCCATTGCAACAATCAACACACTATTTGCTTGCTTATGCATTTGCTCAGGATAAACTGATCTGTTTTTTACATGGTGTTTCATAATCCCAATAGAATACATATTGATTTGAAGCAAATGACCTTGTGTTTTCAGTTTAAACGTTTCTGTGCTGTTTTGTGTCAATCGTTACAATGGACAAGAAACAGAGGAGTTGTCACCTTTTGAGACAGGCTCATATAATAGATCTAAATCGTGGTGTTCTCTGTGGCGGAGTGGTTAGAGTGTCTGACTTTTTTTCTAGGTCAAACTCCTAATCTGAAGGTTGGTGGTTCGATTCCGTGTACCCCCACCTCTGCCAATTTGGATTTCCCCCGCTGTGTATAACTTACAGCATCATCAAAAGCCGGTTGAGTTGCCATGTCTATGTGGCATGGGAGGTTAAAAATCCCTTGGGTCGGTAAAAGTGTAGGCCCCGGCTTTCTATCGACAAACTGTCTAATGGTGAAAACAAGTCTACTCAGACTTATCCATGATAGGCAGTATAAATCTTCAAAGAATCTAGCCTTAAGTCACCGTTACAACTAGTGCCTTCAGTTATAGAACAACTAACCCATATTGTCTGGTTTATATCACGCCATATAGCACGGTTCACTAAGACTCAATATACCCATTTAAAGTCAATGTATATTCCAACTGACTTGGAAATAATAAAACACGTGATGGAATAATATCGATGGGACTGATAATTAGAAAATATTTATATGTACAGTGAGTGAGGATAATGGCCGCTGCGGCATGGGCGAGCAGGTGGCGCCACACGGGGAGGTCATGAGGTACAAAGGGATGACCTAATGAGTACAGGTGATCAGCTGATGACTTAGTGGCTGGTGAGTCGATGAGGGGGGGGGGGCTTATTATACTCGTATAATTGCTCATACAGCATGTATATATATATATATACTGTATGAGCAATTATATATATATATATATATATATATATATATATATATATATATATATATAGAAACCCGTTATAGTATAACTTATACTGCGATCGCTGGGGTCAAAGCAGGGTCAAGCTAAATCGGCGTTCAGTTCACTGAATTACCTTTGAATTAAAGCATTCTGGGTCCAATGAATCATCGTGTTATATCTGAATTCGCATCAAATCGGGGTGCGTTATAACAGGGTGTCACTGTATACATGTATATAGGTGTGTAAGTGATATAAATATGTCCGGATCAAGATTCCTATGAAAACGGCAGGGCTGATTGATATGTTATACTTCATCATCATCAATGGGTGCCGTCTTCTCGAAGAAGGTTGGCTGCAATGGACCTCCATCTCTTCCTGTCATTCGTTCCTCTCATGCATTCCACATAGCTCATTGCTGTCCACTCAGTGATGTTGTCCATCCATGTTGTTCTCCTTCTCCCTCTTGGTCTTTTCCCTTCTATCTTCCCTTCCAGTATTCTTCTCTGTGATTCCTGGTGTTGTATCATGTGGCCAAAGTATTTAATTTTTCTGTTTTTGATCGTTTGTATTATCTGTCTCTTTACTTTCATTCTTGTTAGGACCTCCACGTTACTTATCATTGCTGTCCATGGAATTTTTAACATTCTTCTGTATTGCCACATTTCAAATGCCTTGAGCTTTGTTGTTATTGCTTTCTTCAAAGTCCATGTCTCGCAGCAATATAAAAGTGTAGACCACACATAGCATTTTAGCAGTCGGAGTCTTGTTTTTATATTTTTGTCTCTAGATGTTAGTACTTTCTGCATCTTTATGTTATACTTATAGCTGATGAACATTACTTTAAGTCACATCAAGGTGCAAACTGACCGTATCAGCTTTATAGTGCTTCCCTATTAGTACTAGGATGATACATGGTGCCACTAACACCGCAGCCAATATTACATTCACTCACATTATCTTGCCACTGAACCAGCCAACACTTGGCACATCCTTGCAATGCTGAACACAAGAAAAGATTGCAGCAAATAAGCAAAAGCAGGTGCTCTAACCATCTGGCCATAGCATTGAAAGGCTGCAATGCACTCTGGGAAGCGCAGTAGTGGGACATTACTTACAGGGAAGCACAAAGCGTCTCGGGTGTTCCTGCTCTAGTTTCTATTGGTGTGCTTTTTATGTGTGCCCTGTCGCACAGCAGGAGATGAGGAGGGGGAAGGGGGGGGGGGGGGGGGGGGGGGGGGCAGGGTTGAGAAAGGGAGGGTGGGGAGTGGATTGGGGGGAGGGAAAGGGGGGAAGAAGGGGAGTGGAGGGGTAGGAAGTGGGTGGACAAGGGTTTGTAGGGGAGGGAGGGCGTAGCGAGGAGAGGCGAGGGGTGGGGAAGGGAGAGGAATGGAGGGGAAGGGGAGAGGGGGGGAAGAGGGAGGGAGGCGACAAGGGTGGGGGGAGGGGAGCGGGAGAGGGGAGGGTGGAGGACACAGGAGAGGAGGGGACGGGTGGTGATGGGAGGGGAGGGGAGTGGGGAGGAGAGAGGAATGGAGGGAGGAGAGAGGAGAGGAGGAGTGGGGACAGGAGGGAGAGGAGAGGAGGGGGAGAAGATAGGCAAGGGATGCTGCGGCTGTAATGTTGGTAGGGTGCTGAAAGTGGAGCGTGTCAGGACGAGGCGACGAGGCGACGAGGCGACGAGGCGACGAGGCGACGAGGCGACGAGGCGACGAGGCGACGAGGCGACGAGGCGACGAGGTGGTGGTCGGCGTCATCTGTAACTGCAGCAGCAATGGTGGTGGCGGCGGTGGAAGCCGTGGTGGTGGTGGTGGTGGCGGCGGGGACGGTGGTGGCGGTGCTGGTGGTGGCGACCGACTGGTAATTGGCATCGGCCGCTGGTTCCAGCATGAAGGAGGCGGAAGGGAAGCGTCGGGCACCAGCGGCCGGAGACAAAGCCTGTCGCCTGCCTACTAACTGATTAAGGGGAGGTCTCACGTGAAGAAAGAAAAATGAAATAGCGCGTCACGCACACGCACACGCACACGCACACGCACACACGCACACGCACACGCACACGCACACGCACGCGCACACACACGCACACGCACACGCACACGCACCCACACCCACACCCACACCCACACCTACACCCACACCCACACCCACACCCACACCCACACCCACACCCACACCCACATGCCCACGCCCACACCCACGCCCACACCCACGCCCACACCCACACCAACCACACCCACCACCCCACACCACACCCACACCCATACCCACACCCACACCCCACACCCACAACCACACCACACACCCCACACCCACACCCACACCCACACCCACACCCACACCCACACCCACACCCACACCCACACCCACACGCAAGGTCTAAACCTGGTACACACCTCCCGTATATGATTCATGCGCTAAAACTGACTGCCCGACGCGACCCGTCACAACCCGACCCGTCCCGTTTCCCGACTAAAACTGCCTGATTAATTTTTCGAATCTTATAAGATTCCAGTCTTAAGCCCTAAAACTGAGTTTTAAGTCGCGAATCGAAAGGCTCAGGTGTGTTAGGGGGTCACCCACCTAAGGACTGAAACCGACTAAAACTCAAACTTAGTCGCGAAACGGGCAGTTTTAGGTTTTATATGGGAGGTGTGTACCGGGCATTAGTTGTTGCCTTAGGATGTCCAATTCAATAGATACTAACACCTTTAAAGCTGCATAGTCTGATGAAAATATCAAATTTGCAAAACCAAAGCATCCATCTAGAATGTATTCTACATATCTAACTTAGATACCGATGCACTTATCAGATACTATTCTTGTTGCCACATAGAAAGGAATACCAAGGCAATTGAATAGAACCCGTTGCAGGAAAAGCCTATGGTGTCAGAGTTTTGGCGCGCCTGCCAAACTCAATTTTGCATGGTTGTACTTCAAATATCTTAAAAGTTAGCCATTTAAAATAAAAAGTTACTTCAAGCTAATGTCCAGTAGATTAGACTGATGAACCTAATATATTTATCTCAGAAAATGACAGAAACGCAAAACCATCGGACGATGCAACTTTAATTACTCAGTCTCAGTTCAGTGTGATCAGATACTATTTTATTTGTTATGTTGTTTTTTTACGCAGTAGGAATTGTGTGTTAGTTGGGGTATTTTTGTGTTAGTAAGTCGAGATGTCTTGACTATTGATTTGTTCTGTAGTAAATAAATCAATTTATTCATTGGTGTGAGAAATGACGAATCGCGATGTTGGTGGGAAGGGGCTATAGGGAGGGGGATGCCAGCAAACAGGACGTACCAGAGGGTGGGACCACAGTGGGTACGGTTTTGGTCGTGCATTCGGTTGTTTCTTTATCTTATTGTCTTTGGGCCTGGCCAGCAGAATTAAATCATATATCTGGCATTAGCTTTCTAATCCCGTGAAGTAGTCCTTGTATGCCTTGTATGCCTTGTATGCCTTGTATACCTTGTATGCCTTGTATGCCTTGTATGCCTTGTATGCCTTGTATGCATTGTATGCCGTGTATGCCTTGTATGCCTTGTATGCCTTGTATGCCTTGTATGCATTGTATGCTGTGTATGCCTTGTATGCATTGTATGCGGTGTATGCCTTGTATTCCTTGTATTCCTTGTATTCCTTGTATTCCTTGTATTCCTTGTATTCCTTTATTCCTTGTATTCCTTGTATTCTTTGTATGCCTTGCATTTCTTGTATTTCTTGTATTCCTGTATTCCTTGTATTCCTTGTATTCCTTGTATTCCTTGTATTCCTTGTATTCCTTGTATTCCTTTATTCCGTATATGCCTTCAGGATTGTATGCCTTATATGCTCTGTATGCCTTGTATGCAGTATATACCTTGTATGTCATATATGCCCTGTATGCTTTATATGCCTTGTATACCTTGTATGCCTTATATGCCTTGTATGCCCTATATGTAATGTATGCTTTATATGCCTTGTATGCCCAGCATGCTCTGTAATCCTTGTATGCCATGTATGCCTTGTATGCCTTGTATGCCTTGTATATGCTGTGTATGCCTGGCATGCCCTGCAATCATTGTGTATTCCTTGTATGTCGTGCATGCCTTATGTGTATTATATACATTTATGTATTCTATGCTTTGTATTTTTTGCATGCCTTGAATGCATTATATGCCCTGCATGCCTTGTATGCTTACAATTTACTTACAGGGCGCGGTGGCTTAATCGATAGAGCATGAGCCTCATGTGCGGAAGGTCTAGAGTGCAGTTCCCGCCGAGTCAAACCAGTGACTTTAAAATTGATACTTGCCATGTCCTAGCCTGGCGCTCGGCATTAATAGGGCATGGACTGGTTAGCTCAGTGTCAGGATAATGGGACTGAGTGGGATATCGGGTCATGGTGCCAACTGGCTGATTTCCGAGTGGGGCAGCACCATAAAGTCACTGTGAGTGTGCACTGTCACAAGTCGATACCTGTCCTGATATGACCTTAGATGATGCTAAGATGTAAAACAACAACAAACAAACTACAATTTACTGCAACAAGAAGCCCGACAAAGTTACTCGACTGACTGACAACAAGCAACTCTTTAAGTCTGGTCTGACTGCATTGCATTTCCACCAAAATTAAAGATTTTAGACCTGCTGCATTATTTATTCCAAATGAAGAACATGATATGAAATAAATCAGTCATTTCTGACGATCCGTGTGTACTCGTGTCTGTCTGGTGGTTAAATATTGAGAGTGGGACGTAGCTCAGACAGTAGAGTGTCCACCTGTGAAGGTTTGGGTCATCCTATTGATCCTGCTAAGTGGACACATTTGCAGTTTGGGTTATTTTCCATTCCAACCAGTCACCCACAACTGGTTCATCAAAGGCTGTGGTATGTGCTGTCGTGACTGTGGGAAAGTGCATATAAAAGACTCCTTGCTGCTTATCGGAAAGAGTAGCCTATGTGGCGGCAGCAGGTTTTCTCCAAAGAAATATGTCAGAATGACCATAATGTTTGACGGACGTCCAATAGCTGAT